>JAENPR010001147.1:0-209003 GCA_018135685.1 Themeda triandra | reverse complement strand
TTACCAGTGCTGGTGAACTGACAACAACAGGGAAGACGAGGAACAATGTTGGGTGCACAAGGGAGACAGACTTGATCTCAATCCCGTGCTGATTTGTTATTCAAGGACATAAACTCCGGATGCATGGCGCTGATAGATGTGGCCCACCATAGCTAAGGACATATAGTCATGGCGGAGTATGATGGCCATAACACTCTATAGCCTAAGACAACACGTAACCAAACAACCAGAAGCAGAAGCGCCCCAAACAAAATGGGGGTGCCAGCCTCGTGGCCGTGAGCCGGTGGCGAACCCGGGAGCGCTCGCGCCGTCTCTGCGAGGCCGAAGGAGAAAGGGGCGCCGCATCTCCGTCACCCCGTACCGCCGCGGCTGGCTTCTCCGGCCGGTCATCCTCCTCCTCGTGGCCGTGGAACCGCGAGCTGAATGTGACAGAACCGGCGAGCTTCCTCGCCACAAGCACGGTCATGGCATGCGATCTAGATGCGGGATGGACGCGCATACTCCTCGCAGATCGTAAAAGCGCCGTGTGTGGCATGTGCAGCTCCTCTATATTCCATTCCAGTTCTATAAAAGAGAAGAATTCCTCATTGGAATTCTGCCCGCTGCCGCCACGCCCACTTTGCTCATCTCATTGGCTCAAAAAAACTCCAATGGAGGAGGAGGATCCGCCGCCGCTGCTGCGCGCTCCGCCACCGCTGCCGACGCACCCGTGGAGGAGGATCCTCCTTCGCTTCCCCGCCGGACGAGCCCGCGCTTCCGTCCGCGCCGCGCCGTCTCGCAAGCCCCGTGCCGCTCGTCTTGGCCCGTGACTTCCGCTGCCGCTCGCGATTTTCACCGGCACCGGCTGCCCCGATGCCGTGCTTCTTCCACAACCACCTCGATCCCAATGGATCCTTGTACACCCGCTCGGCCCGCACCTCCGTGTCCCGCCCGCCACTCCACGCCTGGCCGCGGCCGGATCGCGTTTGATGCGCGCGGTGGCCGCGTCCTCTCCACCGTGTTGAAGAACCGCACACCCGTGGCATGCCGCTCTACCCCACGGTGCCGACGCGGCTTCCGGGGATTCGTCTCGCCTGCCCGGGGACCCGCTCACCACCGCCGACCGCGGCCACCCGGAGCTTCCTGCCTGGGCCCGGCCACGGCAAGGAAAGGGCCAGAACACCGCACCGCCCGTTTCCGACCAACACTTCCGCGCCCCTGGTTGGCTGGCTCCGCGACGGGACCTTCATTTCCAGCTCTACTCACTCGAAGGGCATGTGCAAAGGTGGAGGAGCCGCCTACGCAGCGCAGTTGCAGCTACTTTTGGTACTTCTTTTTTCTATGCCGACGCGGTGCGTGGTGCCCCATCGGAACGCACTCTACTTCTTGTTCGTGAGCAGGACCAGGATCCCTCAAGTACGACCTGGCCATGGCCAACATGCCTGTGATTCGACTGCCTCCGCCGTCCCTTGGACAGACCATGTGGGGCACCACGACCCTGCTTACGACCACGGAGGACGGAAGCCTGGGATTCGCAAGAGTGGAGGGCAACAAACTGTGCCTCCGCTCAATGGAGGCTATGCCTAACGGTGGGTGCCAGTGCAATGGAATGGATACAACGAAGAGTACTTGACTCAGCATCATCGACTTGCTTGGATTTGCAGAAGGCCTTGGCATGATTTTGGTGGGGACGGTTCATGGCGTTTCCGTTGATCAAAAGTCTGGCAGGATTGACAAGCTTGTAGACGGCACTGACTTTGTCAATGTTGTTCCCTTACGTGAGCTTCGCACCCAGGTACATGGCACAAATTTCTTAATGGTTCACTTATGAGAATGATCTCGAACAATATATAAAGAGTGTGGATGATATGTATTGTATAAAGGGAGGTGTTTCTCCAGATTTTGAGTCTACCTTAACTTACCGACCTTACCATGCAAGTGTTGTTTGGTTAAACATTAGCAGCAACTTGTAGGCCCTCCACCCTTGTGGTTATGATTGATGGCAAATCCATTTTTCAATCTGCTGATGTTGTTTTAATATCTTTTTTCATGTGTGTTTCTGCAGCACTGGGAACGGCATCTACTACAGATGAGGGACCAAGTGAGAATGCATGAAGTGCATAGTCTCTCCTAAATCAAGAAGGGTGCGGTGTGGTAGGATCACTCATGGGGATCCATGAATGAAGCTTTTGCTGGTTTTGTTAGGTTGTCCTCCATGGTTTGGTCATTGTGATGGTTGAAGAATATTAGTTCCTAGAATTAATCATATTGCTTCCTTGATATGCATGTCTCTAGCATTTGTTAGCGGGTGATGTATAATGATGCCAGTGTCAAGGTAGTCGATCAGTTGTGTTGTTTTCACTAGCATTACTTATTAATCCTAGAATTAATCATATTGCTTTCTTGAGGATCTGTGATATTACATTTTCTAGTGCCGTTTTGGTCTACTGGCCCTATCATTGGAATAAGAAAGAGAGAAAGAGACCAAATAGGTAGGCTAAGTCATAAACAGGACACCTAAATCAGGGACTAGGAAATGGCCTATAGACTTGACCAAATGTACTTATAAATACACATACAATTTATGTATTATGCTAAAATACAGTATATATTGTTGCCTAGGTCTGTAGTTCAGTGAATTAATTTCAATACAGTTCAGTAGAAGAGGAACATGCATATTTTAATTCACAAGGATCTGAAAGATAACCAATTATTTTTTTAACTTACTTGTCAAGTGCACAAATGATGCTCGCCTATCAATAGCGAGTAATTCATGCTTATATTTGTTATGTGATGAAAATAACAGACAGTTCACACGTAGTAGATTCAAAACTAAAAGTTGGACTTGCCTTCTGTATGAGTGGTCCCGGGAAGTAGGTGGTACCGCACGGGGTGATTAGAAGGGGCACGCCTTGCATCTATATACTGAAAGGAAGAAACATGGAATTTAATAAACAAATAGTGGAATTACACAAATGTAAACACAAAGCTTGTTCTCTAAATCTATGCCCGTGCATTGGAACATATGAATATAAATAAAGACAAGGATCATAAAAGGACTATAAAGGAAAAAAAAAAAAAAAATGTATCTAATTATGTATATGCGTTTATAAAATAAAAACTCCAAGCTGCAAAAGATTAACATTATAGTTTAGTGATTCCCATTAGCACCTCTATTATGTGGAGCCGATGCAGAAGTTGTACCATGTGAGGAGGGTAACACCTCGTCTTGTCGCAAAGGGATCTCATACCTAAATTGACAATGATGAAATTAGCTGAGAGAAAACCAGAAACATCACATGAAAAGGACCACTAAACATAGAACAAAACATGTACTGACCTCTGTTGAGTGCTCTCAAAAACACTTTTGGGGTTGTAGGGATCTTATTAACAAGCTCCAACCGGAGTCTGCAGACACTGGTTCAAAGTGTATTTAGCATATTGCGTTCGATATTCTAGAGCTTAAATTTACAAAATCATACATTTATTAATTAATAGTCTAATATATATCAAATCATGGTATGACGAAATATCAATTTCACATAAAATTTCCAAGATGACATTACCTATAACTGTGAAGAAATTTTTCTTTAATAATAACGCAAACCATTGAGACAACACAACATAGAATATATATCTCCTACATAGCCTAGCATGTTCAACGATGTTCAAATTAACATTGTTTTGAATAGTTGTGTCTTGCATAAAATCAAATACTAAAAATTATATAAGCCACGGGTCTTTCGCAAATCACAATCTTCACTCGGTAGCCTTATGAACGGAAGCTCACATCTGAAGCAACCACCTGGTTGCAAAGATTCAACAAAATCAGCTCTGAATAATTAAAATGCCAAACAGTTAGCATATAATTAATTACAAATAATAGAAACAATGTCGAGAGCTACATTATCCCTCCTCCCAATGATAATGCAGAAATTAAAACAAGAGAAGCAAGAAGCAACCAACCCAATATTATGTCATGTTGGCGGTGCTTTGCTAGGGATCAAAACTCGATCACCCCAAACCAATTAGCATATAATTAATTACAAATAATAGAAGCAATGTCGAGACCTACAACATCCCTCCTGCCGATTACAGTGCAGAAATTAAAACAAGAGAAGCTAGAAGCAACCAACCCAATATTATGTCATGTTGGCGGTGCTTTGCTAGGGATCAAAACTCGATCACCTGTCCTTGCCCCTTGTTTACCCGGCGATCTGATGTTCCGCTCCATCCACAACGTAGCCAGCATATAATGGTGGCTCGTCTGAAAAAAACATTACAAATTAGTTAGCATTTATTCAATATAGAAATCAATTAAGCACAGTTTTTTATTCATTATATAGATATTTATCAAGCTAAACCAAGATCATGAAGATCTAATTATTTTCCAAAATACTTTAATCGCTCAAAAACCATGCCTCTATGTTTTTCTCGTGTGAAACCAATTCGAAGCTCGGTATCACCATAGCATGAGAGATTAGTCATGATGTCACCACATAAGAACAGACCGAAACGTTACTAATACAATGATAAAACGTTACTTATATAATAAATAAAAGGATGAAACGTCTGATCAAATATGTATGTTAGGACTATAGGAGGATGATATCATCTATTATTATTATCAAGGGGTATTAGATAGAACACGGCATGACACAGACGACTTTAGAGAATTAACAGAACAGCTGAAAAGCAAGATGCATGGAAGATAGAAAGCAACATTCAGCATGGAAGATAGTAGGGACCTGCCTTGGCCCTTGGAGCACGTATTGCAGCTTCACAGTTCGCAACGTTATTCGTCATAGGCAACATCTTTTCCCAGTAGCAGCGGCAACTATTGCAAGCAGGCGACACGCAAACCAGCATCTGACTTCGACATGGCAGTAGTGCATGCGCGTATGAGCAGAAAACGAACATGAGGCGTGAGTCAGAGAGACAATGGGGAGATCCAGGGAGGCTCACTGACGACCGGACAATGATAGGAGTGTGGCAGATGGACCTTGAGGTCGCTTGGGTCTTCACGTGCGATCGGGCTGATCGATCTCTCGCCATGACATGGTGCGGGAAACTTCCAGGCCGTGAAGGTGCAGCGGCGCGTTGGTTGTGATGACGGCTTGATCATCTCACACCACTAAACCGCAAACCAAAGGAGGAGTCGAGGAGGTGGAAGGGGCTTCTTCTGGGAAATTCAAGAGCTCAAGCCGAGCTCGGTGATGGCGGTGGCGGCAGCGAGAAAAAACGGGCGCTGCAGTGCAGCAGAGACAGAGAGGCGCAGAGCTGCTGGGGTGGAGGCGCTGCGGTGAGGCGTTGCTGGGGCTGTTCTTTAGATAGAGGGGAAGGGAGTGATGAGGGGTGCTCGGCTGCGAGCACCATGGCGGGCATGATCCACATACTTCGGATCGAGACGGACTGAGGTTGACGAGCTGCATGGAGTCACGGATCAAGCGGTCTGAGGTTGACGAGCTGCATGGAGTCACGGGATCAAGCTGTGGGCGTCTGCGGTGCTGAGTGTTTCCCTTAAACAAAGGCGAGACGGCAGGGAACGAGAGACCGGGGAGGGAGTGCACGAGGATGGAGCGGAGGCTAAGTCATGCGGAGTGCTCGGTCTTCTGGGTTGCTCGGTCGACGACTCGACGCAGGAGGTATTTTTATGGTGAGGAACAGGAGGGTAAACGGCGGCCACGCAAAGCTCGCTCGGCCATCGATGGCGGCTGCAGCTTGCGACTGGCGATGCGGAGGAGGCGGGAGAGCTGGTCCTTGCGGCAGGATCGGGGGCTGGATGACAATTTGGTCACGAGCATGGCTTGTGCTAGTTCAAAGCCCCTATATGCATGCAAGAGAAAGAGACGTGCCTCAAGAAAAGGAAACACCAAAGAATGCGTGGCGAAAAGGCCAATAACTTTGTGGAGAAAAGAAAGGAAAAGAGTAATTATATATTGGACGTATAAAGATTAGCCAGGAAGAATTTGACCCAAAAATGAATTTTGTATATATATTTATATACATGATCGTTTATGAAACTAGACTAGATTTCATAAAATAAAATTGAGACATGTTTTCATAATTTATAAATTCTTTACTTAATTTATAAATAGAGTAAAATTGAGTTAACCTAAAGCATGTTTAATAAACTATTTTCACACAATAAAAATTATGCATCCAGCGTGAAAACATACCAAATTAATTCTAAATATTTAATAAAAACACATTTATACAAATTAAATTGTAATTGTCATAACTCAAATGTTGGATAATCTTTTAAAATCATTTATTCTATTTAGTATTTTATATACACAAACCAAAATTAGAAATTTTGGGGTGTGTGACATGCAGTTTGGAGAGTCCTCTCCACTCTCTATCTTTGGCTTATAATACATAACGACAACTTTGGTCAAAAATACATAACGACAACATTTGTAGATCTGAATGAAGAAACTATGAAAGGCTTATTATAAAAACCATGGAAAGGCTTTTTTCATCAAAATCTTTATTTCTATCAAATGGAAGTATTGTATTAAAAGATTCATGGAGTCGCTCTAATACACAAGCAACTAAGAGCAAGTAGTATAGCATGTTGTAAGCCGGCTAAAATCTAAGGTGTAGGAGAGAAGGGAGAAGAGAGAGGAGAAGCAGTTGTAAGTTTACAATGCCGGCTTAGGCACATGTGGGGGTATAAATCCGGTATACCACCATGGACAGCCTGGGCTGCTCGGCAAGACGGCCCGCACTCCATACAAGACCCAGCCCATTATCGACCAGGCTGGTGGGCTGGACTCCAAGACGATTTCGTGGTCTGCAACCGACCAGGAGGCGGATCGCGCACAAGGATGCTTGTCCCGCAAGTAGACTTAGTCGGTTAGGTCGGGATAGAGTCCTCCTAGGCACGACTTGATGTAACCGACCACATCCCGTGTACCCTTGGCCGCTCGGGGCTATATAAAGCGGCCAAGGACCCCCTAGAAGGCAAGTGCTATTCTCGGCATCCAAACCTAGAGAGCTTAGCGCTTCATTGTAATCCGACACTTGATCGTCCAAAGATAACACGAGAAGCGGGACGTAGGGTATTACGCTTCCGAGCGGCTCGAACCTCGGGTAAACCCCGTTGTCCTCGGTTTGTCTTGTTTCTCGAACGTCTAGATCGTAGATCGTAACATGCCCTTGCCGAAACTCACCGCCGTGGATACCCCGTGGTAGGACGGCTAGCCGGTTATCCGTAATCGACGCTGCGCGCCGGAGGGGTGGAGTTTTTCGATCTCGAGGCGATCCGAGATGGTTTCCTTCCCGCATCCATGAATCTCGAGGCCGCGGCGCGCCTTCACCTTCGGATCGGTTACCTGGACCACCAAGGTGGCGGCGCCCTCGCATCCGTGGAAGCATCGGGGCCGGTCTCGCGCGCCCACCGGCGACGGTCTCGCACCGCCCACCGAGCGGTTGGTCTCGACCATCCGCCTCACCCCACGCCGACCACCTCACCGCCGGTCGCAAAGACCCGCCGCGCAGATTCCCCTTGCCCTCGCAATGGTGGAAACAACAGATCTCCGAGCACTCGTGGATCGGCTATCTTGCTACAAAAGAAAGCCGATCGACAACTCAGATCTGATCGAACTCATTGACCAACAGGGTCGCGGGTTGGCCGAGATCACGAAACTAGTTGAGGCCACGCAGGAGTTGATCCGCCAGGGACCAGACTTTTCTGATTTCACACCCGTCCGACCACGCCGGCGAAGTTCTGTCCGCCACGGCAATGCAGAATTTGTTGGCGACAATCAGCTCCCGTGTTCGACCCGGAAAGCCTTTCAGTCGGCTAGAAGTCCCCGTTGGTTAGATCCCAACCAGGACAGCCACCCGACTTCGACCGAGCGAGATCCGAGAGCAGGGGTTAACGTTCCTCCTCTCGCAGTTGAACGAATTTATTGAGGCACGACAAAACTGCCGAGCACCTCGCCGACAAGCACTAAGAAGGCCGTGCTCCGCCAAACAGTTACCCGCAATGCATCCACCCGCTCCACCACGTGATCCAACCGACCGTCCTTTGGACTAAACAACGCGGCTGCGACATACACAAGAGACATCCAACAGCAATTTGATGCGCTCTTGATTCAGGGCGTTGTCCCGAGGAATCCCGTGCACATGATCGGGATGGTGGAGATCCGAGAGTTAGACACGTCTCGGGACGCCAACCCGACTCACCAACCATCTCCGAACCGCTTGGCGGATACCCTCCGACTACGCCGATTACCTCTCCTCGTACGAGGATTACCTCATGGATACGGAACTCAATCCGACCACCGAGGACACCCCGATCACTCCCGACCACCGGACGGAGACACCCGGGCCAGTCGCTGGACTTTCCTAAGTATCCGCCTGGTTTCGGACCAACAATTTTGATGGTTAGCAATGATGAGCCCCCAGCTCGAACGAGACACGCCTAGCGTTAGGCAAGGAAGAACGTAACAACGATCGTGCCCGACGACGTATTGCCGAGCACGGCCGTCCCAACGGAGGCGCCGGACCACGGCACCGACCCTGGCGTCGCAACCTCAACCCCGAGTTCGACGGTGCTGGCGACCCAGTGGTCCACGAGACGCCCACGGCGAACATTGCTGTGGCCATGGAGAAATTGAAGCAGCTTCCCCCCGAGACCCCGGGACTCCAACGAGATTTAGGAATTCCTCGCAGACAGCCGAGGACCAAGTGAACGACCTTCGTTCCATGGGCTCCATGGCGGCTCTTACCGATCCCGCCGTTCTCGGCACCGGAATCGACGTGAGCAAATGAGTCGAGAGTGGAGGGGACAATTCATCCTACAACGGCAGATATGCCTATGAAGACAGAGGGGACTACGACGACCGTGTCGAGCAACCAGGCAAGGCTCCACAACGCGCACGCCCTCAGAACAGTCGTCGATGCCCTAATCGCCAACAAGGCAACCAGGGCCGACAAGACGACGAAGTAATCCAACCCGAGCACCGGGACCTCCGAGAACGGATAGATGAGCGCCTCCGAGCACGCAGAAACATTGGAGGCATCCCACCCTTCTCCGAGGAGCTCAAGGCAGTCATATGGCCTAAAAATTTCCGTACCTCGGAGATCCGGCGTACGATGGCAAAGCGGATCCATCCCACTTTGGATCATGCTCTACGAGGTGGCCGTCCGAGCAGCAGAGGCGACGAGTACGTCATGGCAAACTATCTTCCCGTTGTGCTCGGCAATACGGTCACCACCCGGCTGCTCCGACTACAACCCGGTCCATCCACGGCGCAGCCTCCGCCTAAGTCTTCGCCGACCACTTCAAGTCTACTTGTGTCCAACCAGGACCAAGTATGCCTTGAAGCAGTCCGCTTCGTCCAAAGGAGTCCCCGCGATAGTTTATTCGGCGTTTCTCGGACCGGTGGAATCGCGTACGAGATCTCTCGGGGACAACATCGAAGCATTCATCGATGGCCTGGTCCAAACACGTGGCCGAGACCTCCAAAAGGCTCTCCTCCTCGCACAAAAAAACCATGGAGGAGCTACTCGCCATCGTGCACGATTACACCCTCCCCGGACGACGGCCTAAATCGGGATGACGATGGCCCGTCGGACCGCAATTACCGCTCGGACAATTCCGACGACGAAAGTGACGCCGGGACCGACCACCGCGCCGACAAAAGGAGCGCCGCAACAACCAGCGTTTCATCCGTGGACCTGATCCACGCGACAGCGAACCTAACTTCAGGTGACGTGGCCAGGACAACTACGGCGGCGGCAAGCGTAACCGAAACCGCAACGACAACGCTGTCAACGCGGTTAAGGGGCAAAAGCTAGTCGGGGATGAGGTGCTCGACAAAATCTTTGCACAGGACTGTCCTCGGCACCCTGGTAAAGGTCACACCAAGGGCGAGTGCCGAGTCTTGATGGACGCTCTCATCAAGTCCGCTTCCAAGAGGCCTCGACCCAACCCCAAGGCCAAAAGCAAGCCCGCCGACAAGCCAGAAGAAGAAGAAGAGGACGAGACACGAGATGTCAACCCTCGCCACGCGTTCAAGGAACCCGAGCGGAACTTCACTGCCGTGATCTTCGGTGCCAAAGTCGGGCTCGAAACAAGTCGCGATAGAAAGTTGCTGACTCGCGCCATCATTGCAATGCAAGAGCCCGATGGCCTCGTTGCCGATGTCAAGCTACCGGCGTGGTCTGAGCAGCCCATATCTTTCAGTCATAAAGATATGTGGGCACGCATCCCAGACGCCGGGCGATTTCCACTGGTCCTCGACCCAGTGATAGCCAACATCCGCTTCGAGAAGGTGCTGGTCAACGGCGGCAGTACTCTGAACATCATATTCTACCCCACCTTCAGGCACTCGGCATACCGCATGAGCAGCTGCAACCGTACGACACACTGTTCTGGGGCATCATGCCCGGAAAGCCTTCTTACCCACTCGGGCAGATCACCCTCGACGTGCAGTTTGGGACCAAGCAGCACTTCCGTACTGAGCACATCACCTTCATCGTGGCCGACTTCGAAGGGACCTACCACGCCATCTTGGGCCGTCCTGACATCGCCAAGTTCATGGCTGTCCCCCACTATGGCTACTTGGTGTTGAAGATGCCCACCGAGAAGGGAACTCTCTCCCTACGTGGCAACATCTTCGTGGCTCGAGAATGCGAGACTACCGCATACGCCGCGGCAGAATTCCAAGACCTGCAACATGCTTTGCAGCACACTAGCTTGGGCGTCGACGACGTTCCACCCGCAGAGCTCGAGCAACCTGTTGGATCTGGTCGGCGCCCATCCAACAAGGTGAAGAGCGCAAAGACGGTCCACCTCTCGACGAAGACCCTTCCAAGGTCACCAAAGTCGGGCCGAGCTTGACCCCAAATAGGAAGACGCACTCGTCAATTCCTTCGGAAAAACATCGGCATATTCGCGTGGAAACCCTCCGATATGCCCGGTGTTCCCCGTGGGAAAAGGCCGAGCATTACCTCGATGTCAAGACGACCGCTAAGCCCGGTCCGACGGAAGATGCGTCGGTTCGCCCGCAACCGCAAGGAGCTCATTAGGATAGAAGTAACCAAGCTTTTAGCCGTCAGGCTTTATCAAAGAAGTGTACCACCCGGATTGGTTAGCCAATCCGGTGCTTGTTCAAAAGAAGAATAAAGAGTGGAGGATGTGCGTTGATTATACAGATCTCAACAAACACTGCCCCAAGCAGGCATTCAATCTCCCTCGAATCGACGAGGTCGTAGACTCTATCGCCGGCTGCGAGTTCCTCTCGTTTCTTGACTGTTACTCCGGGTATCACCAGATAGCCCTCAAAAAGGAGGACCAAGAAAAAACCGCTTTCATCACCCCCTTTGGTGCTTTTTGTTACACGACCATGGCTTTCGGTCTCAAAACGTCGGAGCTACGTACCAACGGGCTATCCAGTCCTGCCTCGAAAAAGAGATCGCCGATGATCTTGTAGAGGCCTACGTAGATGACGTGGTGATAAAATCAAGAACGGCGGACGCCCTCATCACAAACCTCGAACGCACCTTCAAGAAACTCAACGAGTTCCAATGGAAACTCAACCCAAACAAGTGTGTTTTTGGAGTACCATCCGGTATCCTTCTCGGCCACCTGGTCAGCCAGGAAGGCATCAAGCCAAATCCCGAGAAGGTAGCCGATGTCCTGAAATTACGACCACCCCTGCGGCCAAGGACATCCAAAAACTCACCGGGTGCCTAGCCGCTACGAGCGGATACATCTCTCGGATGGGTGAAAAGGACTCCCCTTTCAAACCGCTCAAAGCCAAAGAAAAGTTTGAATGGACAGAGGAGGCCGACCCAGGCCTTTAAACAAACGGCTTAAAGCTTACCTCACTTCTCCTTCACTCCCGACCCCCTGCGGACGAGGAGTTGCTCCTATACATAGCCGCAACGACTAACGTGGTCAAGACTTGTGTTAGTAGTCGAGCGTGAGGAGGAAGGACACGTCTATGGAGTCCGGCGCCCCATATATTACATAAGCGAAGTGCTCGCCGAGTCCAAGCAACGGTACAATCAAGTACAAAAGCTCTTGTACGCACTCCCGATCACCAAACGCACGCCGCTCCATTACTTTCAAGCTTTCAAAATCACGGTTGTTACCGACGTACCACTCGGCGACATCCTTCGCAACCGAGACGCTAGTGGTCTGATCGTGAAATACGCGCTAGAACCGTCCCGAGTACACACTCCGGTTTTCCATACCCGACGGACGGTGAAGTCCTGGCCTTGCCCGACTTCATCGTGGAGTGGACGGACATCAGCCTACCCTCGCCGATTCAAATGCCGAGTACCGGACAATGTACTTTGACGGCTCCCTAAACATCGATGGTGCTTTAGGGCTGGTATCTACTTTATCTCTCCTTCCAAGGACACGATAAAATACGTCTTGTGTATCCACTTCAAAGCATCCAACAACGTAGCCGAGTACGAGGCAGCCTTACACGGCCTTCGTATAGCCGTTGAACTTGGCATCAAGCGACTCATGGTCTATGGGGACTCTGCTCTAGTCATCAAGCGGAGTCAACAAAGATTGGGATACAGTCCCACGAAAAGATGGACGCCTACGTCGCCGAAATTCGTAAACTTGAAAAAAAGATTTACGATTGGAATTCATCCACGTTCGCCGCGAAAAGAACGTAGGAGCCGACGAGCCGTCTGCCGGGCTCATCCCGTGCCAAGTTACCCCCGGCGTTTTTCGTGCAAGATCTAGTTAAACCTTCGATCCCCGATCAGGTTGAACATACACCGTAACCCACTTCGGTGGTCGACTACCGACCACCGCCGGCGCAACGCCAATGTGGAGGACGATGACGGTCTCCTCAGCCGGCAGGCAGATGATAAGGGTACAGAGTCAGCCGACAAGGCGACGCCTTCCTAGGAAGACTGGAGAGAGCCCTTCATCAAATACCTGAATGACCACCTCATCCCGAGGACAAACTTGCTGCCCAACAATTTGTCCGCAGCCAAGGCCTATGCTATGGTCAATGGCGAGTTGATGCGCAGCACCCAAGTCCATCATCTTCCCGTATGTATCACTCGGGAAGCGGATCGAGCTTCTTAAAGCCATCCACGAAGGCACTTGTGGTAACCATGCAAAGGCGTCCGGACACTCGTCGGCAAAGCCTACCGGTGGTTTCTATCGGCCAACCGTCAAGTATCGACGCCGAAGACTATGTAAGGCGGTGCGTCAACCGCCAAATGTTTGCCAAGCGATTCATGTCCCAAAGACATGACTTACAAACAATCCCAGCTGCTTGGCCCTTCTCATGCCGGGACCGACATGATCGGCCCTTTCAAACCGGCTCCCGGTGGCCACACTAACGTCTTCGTGCTTATTGACAAATTCTCCAAGTGGATTGAATACAAACCAAGCCAAGAAAGCCACAAACGGCCGAGAAGGCAAATCAGTTCCTCGACGAGGTCGTCCACGTATACGGTGTCCCGAACACCATCATCACCGATCTAGGCTCGCAATTTACAAGTGATGCATTCTTCAACTATTGCGACGATGGCTGATCAACTTCAAGCACGTCTCCATCGCTCACCCTAGAGCTAACGGACAAGTTGAACGTGCTAACGGAATGATCCTCGATGCACTCAAAAAACGAGTCTTCCAGGTTGACACCAAGCTCAAACCTGGTCGGTGGCTCAAGGAGTTGTCTGCAGTGGTCTGGGGACTGCGTACTCAGACCAGCCGCAACACAGGAGTCTCACCATACTTTATGGTGTATGGCTCGGAGGCTGTCATACCAGCCGAGGTCGCTTTTCAATCCCCACGGGTAGCCTACCACGATGAAACCACCTCTGACGAAGCTCGAGAGGTGGACATAATCTCTAAGGAAGAGCAGGTCCTCGAGTCATGTGCTCGGACTGAGAAGTACTTAGCCACGGTACGACGCTACTACAACCGCAACGTTCGAGGGCGATTGTTCGTGGTCGGCGACCACGTGCTCCGTCGTATCCAAAACACGGCCGGCCTCCACAAGTTATCACCAAGGTGGGAAGGACCGTACAGAATTAAGGCTGTAACACGCCCAACATCGTACCGGTTGGAGACACTAGATGGAGTCGAAGAGCCAAATTCTTGGCACATAGAGATGCTCATACGCTTTTACCCATAAAGATATGTATCTTGTACTCATGGTTTTTCGTTAACAAAGTTCCTCTTTTCTTTGTCTCTTCTTCGTCCTGTTGCAATTTCTTTTCAGAAATTCCGCACCACCTTGCATACATGCGCCCTGCATAAGTCACATCTAAACTTTGCGTTTCACTCGCCGAGAACGATTCGATAAGGTCCTGCGTCTCGGTCCTCTGTCGATGTGCTACAGCTCCGCGCTACACGGCACTAGGAGATCCGGCAGGCACCCTCTAATAGGTACTTAGGATCGTACCTAGTGATTGTTGGCGGTACTTAAACTCATTTCTAACCCCGCCAACTCTAGTCTAGGCAACACTAATTTTCACCTAGAATAGGCCTCTACTCTAACTATTTCCACAGTGTGGTGCAGAATCTTTGTTTTGCAGGACATACTTAATTTTCACCTAAAATGGACCAAGACATGAAGAAAAATACATGGGTGAAAACATCTTTTATTTTGGTCCAAGCAAAACAAGAGAAAAAGAAGGGAAATCCAATTTCGAGGCCAGCCCAACCAGAATAACCAGCATGGGCCGACCAGGGGCCCAACAAGGAGGCAACCGACCAAAGCTGAAGACCGGCGGGGCCCAGCCAGGCGCGCGCGCGCCCGTCTGAGCGCGGCCCGGGCCCAGCTTCGGTTGGTCGGTTTGTTTGCCGCCTCTGATGGTCGGTTCGGGGGTGTTTTCGACATTTGCCCTACGAAAACCGACCATCCCATTCCTATATAAGCATGGGCAAGCCTCCCCCCTTCAACAACAATTCATTATTCATTTTAGTTCTCACTCTTCACCATACCTCCATTCCACAAGTGTACAATAGAGAGAGTAGAGCCACTCTACCTAGCCTAGCTAGAATAGAAGTAAGGAGTGAGAGAGAGCAAGAGTAGAGCATCTCTTCAAGAGAGCTCTCGGGAAGCTAGTCTTCCACGGGGCGGAGTGCCGGACTTGTCGGCTCCCTCCTCGCTTGTACCTCTACGGTCTTGCTACTTGAAGTAAGACATCGTGTTTATCTTTCGGTAATACCTTTGAGTAAGTTATTCTTGCTTGTTATCTTCTTGCGGGTTCGTCGTTCGTCCCCGTGACGGAAGCTCTAGTAAGAGGACCCCGATAGAGACGGGAGCTCCCGGCCACCGCTAGAGTTGTAGCAACCGGCATAGACGTGGTGTCTAGGCTAGGACCTACCTTCGTTTGCCTCGTAGTCCATGGTTGAGGTGGTAGGCGGCGGAGTGGTGACAGCCCTGTCCGTCCCTTGTAATCCCCCACGTCCGGCTACGGCGTAGAGCTGAGCAGGCCGGCATCACTTGGCGACCAGGTGCGATCCGGTGCCCGAAGTAAGAAGTTTAGCAACGAGTTTAGCCATCTCCTAGGCCCATTACCCTAGAAAACCTCATTACCTAAGCTATCCTACTCCATCTCTCGGGCAACCTCTGGTTAGAATTAACTCACAAGCCGTTCTTCGTGAAAGAAATACGATACCCGATTACTCACCGGGTGAAGTGCTATAACGGTGATTTTCGTGCGCTGCGGATTTGGCAGCACACGCTAAGAAACGCCAACAAGCATTTCTGGCGCCGTTGCCGGGGAACGGTTGTCGCAATTAGCTCTGAACCTAGATTGCCCGTGTACCTTGACCTACCTTTGCTCCACTTCTTTTGTTTTATTTTAGAAAACAAAAATATTCATGGAGCAACCAACCATTTACAACCTATCCACTCCGAAGGGCGAGCTCATTCAAACACCCCAATCCTCGAAGTCTATCACAGCTTCCGAGTATGAGCTCCGCCCTGGCTTTATAGCCATGGTTCGGGACCAAGCCTTCTCAGGCTTGGAATATGAAAACCCATATGATCACCTACGGGAGTTTGAGCAACTCTGTGCATGCCTGACCATTGCGGGCATGTCACAAGATACATTGCGGTGGAAATTGTTTCCCTTTTCCCTCCATGAAAAGGCGAAGCAATGGTACACCCAAAACGTAGGGAAAGTAAACGGAGATTGGGAAGAATTGCGTAAGCATTTTTGCTTCACATTCTACCCCATTTCTCGTGTCGCTTCTCTACGACAGGAGGTGCTCAGCTTCCAACAAAAAGAGAACGAAACCATAGGTGCAGCCTGGGAACGCTTTTTGATCCTAACACGATCAGGCCCAGACCTGTCTATTCCTAACCATGTACTCTTACAACACTTTTGGTTAGGATTAGACAGAAATTCTGCCCTATTACTCGATGTAGCTGCCGGAGGGTCGTTCCAAGACAAAACAACCGAAGAGGGCAAGCTCTCTTGGATCGCATCCAAGAGAATGCTCCTCCCTTAGAACCCATCCGTGTAGAACCCGAGCCAATAAAAGAGGATGTCTCTTCGGCATCGCCCGAACCTTCCCAATCCATAGAGAGACCCTCTCCCGAACTGAACCCAAGACGGAAGAACCCATGGATCTTCCGCTTTCGAGGATGAGCTTTTCGAAAGTTTAGGAAATACCTCGAAATATGAGTGTCGCACAAAACCACCAATTCCCGTTGCTCCTAGCGAACCCCTTGATGAATTTTTTCTCAAGGAGTCCGTTAGAGAATTAACTTCATTATGAGCTCTAATGGTTGGCGTAAGGTGAGCTCGTCTCAAATAATTCAGATTCACGCTCCATCTTCTACCCGCCGCTACAAAATCCAAATGAATGGGTGGATGTTTTGTACAATCCTACCGTTGGAGCGAATATAATGTCCTACTCCTATGCACTTACATGTCTAGGAGTAACATCATTTACCCCAACAACACGGTCCTTAAGAACACCGATTCCGTTCAAGAAGGACTAGGATTGTACATAACGTGACACTCCACCATGGAGATGTCGAAATGGCCCCGGACTTCATTGTCTTTGACATCCAGAATTCGACATACTTATCGGGCATCCCCTGGAAACACTCTTTGACAATCCGTCAAAAAACAAGGGAAATTAACGTGAAACTAGGGCGAGAAACATTCCCGATTCAAGTCACTAGAGCCAGAACTCAAAGACCGAGCCTCCCCTAGTATGCCCATAGAGGTTCTAGCGGTTGACATGTTTGAGTCACCCGAATCGTCTTTAGATAAGGATGCAGAATTCTTTGTAGAAGAAGAAGACGAGTTCGGGGAGACAGCTTGATCTTCCTATAGGGGAGAAACCACCTAGACCTCCAGTTGAGCTTAAACCCTTACCCAAAGGCTTACGTTATGTTTTCCGAACGGCGACACCCAAACTCCCGTCATCATAAGTGACCAACTTAGTGATGAGGAGGCGACCAAACTCATAGCCGTCCTAGAAAAACATAAGTCGTATTCGGTATTGCCTAGACGACCTTAAAGGGATAAGCCCAACTCTCCGTACCCATCGCATCCCCATAGAGCCTTCTAGCATACCTTCACGGGAACCTCGCCAGTAGGGCCGAACAATGCGATGCGGGAAGTCGTGAAAAGGAAGTCCCGAAACTTTTTCACGCCGGGATAATTTATCCCGTACCACACGTGATTGGGTTAGCCCGGTCCAAGTGGTTCCCAAAAGGGAGGAATGACAGTCATTGAGAACGCTAAAAACGAACTCATACCTCAACGAACCGTCACCGGATGGCGAATATGCATTGATTACCAAAACTTAACAAGGCAACAAAGAAGGATCACTTTCCGCTCCCCTTCATTGATGAAATGTTGGAACGGTTAGCGAAACACTCCTTCTTTTGTTTCCTTGATGGGTATTCGGGATATCATCGATTCCCATCCATCCGGATGATCAAAGCAAAACGACCTTCACATGCCCCTACGAACGTACGCATACCGTAGGATGTCGTTCGGGTTGTGTAATGCACCCGCGTCATTTCAACGGTGCATGATGTCTATCTTTTCGGACATGATCGAAGAAATCATGGAAGTTTTCATGGACGATTTCACCGTCTATGGAAAAACTTTTGATCATTGTCCGAACAACCTAGACAAAGGTTTTGCAAAGGTGTCGTGACAAAGATTTGGTACTTAATTGGGAAAAGTGCCATTTCATGGTCCGAGAGGGCATTGTCCTGGGGCACTTAGTGTCCGAGAGGGAATCGAGGTAGATAAGGCTAAGATAGAGGTCATCGAGCAACTACCTCCCCCAGAAACGTAAAGGGAATCCGTAGCTTCTAGGTCATGCGGGGTTCTATCGAAGATTCATCAAGGATTTTTCACAAATCTCTAGACCCTCACGAACCTATTAGCTAAAGATGCTCCTTTTGAGTTTACCGATGAGTGCTTGAAAGCATTTAACACTCTCAAGCAAGCACTCATCTCTCGCACCTATCATCCAACCTCCCGATTGGTCTCTACCTTTTGAGATCATGTGTGATGCAAGCGATTATGTCTTTGTTGGTGCGGTCTTAGGCCAAACCAAAGATAAAGCATCACGCGATAGCTTATGCCAAGAAGACTCTAACAGAGCTCAGCTCAATTATGCCACGACGTAAAAGAGCTTCTTGCTGTAGTATTCGCTATCGACAAGTTTCGATCTTACTTAGTGGGCGCGAAAGTGATCGTTTACACGATCACGCTGCCCCGAAATTCTTGCTCACTAAGAAAGATGCGAAACCACGCTTGATCCGCTGGATTCTTTTACTCCAAGAGTTCGATCTAGAAATAAAAGATAAGAAAGGAGTAGAGAATACCGTAGCGATCATTTGTCGCGTTTGCAAGTCACTAACATGCAGGATCTCGCCCATCAATGACTTCCTTCGCGACGACATGCTATTGGCGTGACGGACTCCAACCCCGGTATGCAAACATTGTGAATTACATGGTTGCGTGTCATGTACCACCCGGCGAAAGCGAAAAAAGCTAGAGGTTGAGAGCCGTCGTCATCCGGGATGACCCGTACCCGTATCGAGTGTGCTCAAATGGCATACTAAGAAGATGTGTGCCGACAAAGAAAAGGGATGCGATCATTGAAAGTTGTCACTCGGCACCATACGGAGGCCACTATGGAGTATTCCGCACTCAAGCAAAAATCTGGCAAGTGGATTCTTCCGGCCAACGATGTATGCCGACACCAAAGAATTCATTCGGAGGTGTCGGAAGTGCCGATTCCTAAGGTGGCATCACGGCTCGCAATGCAATGCCCCTCCACTTCAACCTTCAAATAGAAATATTTGATGTGTGGGGCATTGATTTCATGGGGCCCATCCGAAGTCCCAAGACCGCGAGTACATCCTTGTTGCTTTGTCGACTACGTCTCCAAATGGGTGAGGCCATGCCATGCCGAGCAAACACGCAAAGCATGCTCGAAGGATGTTCCATGAAATAATCTTCCCTCGCTTTGGTACACCACGCATGGTGATCAGCGATGGAGGATCACATTTCGTTGATCGAACCTTCGAGCATTCCCGAGAGAGTCAGGGCCAAACACAACATCGCCACACCTTACCACCCACAAACCAAGGCCAAGCCGAGACCTCGAACAAGCGATCAAGAACATCCTACATTAAGACCGTCGATGACATGGGGAAAGGATGGAAAAGTAAGCTTCCCGATGCACTCGGGCATACAGACTCGCTTACAAAACCCCCATTGGCATGTCACCGTTCCAGCTCGTGTATGGGAAGAGCTGCCACTTGCCAGTAGAACTCGAACATCGAGCCTACTGGGCAATTAAGAGCTGGAACATGGACCTCAAGCTAGCCGGAAGAAACCGCCAAAGGCAAATCTCCGAGCTTGAGGAATGGCGAGAGAAGGCATACCACAGTGCCAAGCTCTACAAAGAGCGAACAAAGAGGTGGCACGACAACCGGATAAAGACCAAGGAGTTTCAACAAGGCGACAAGGTCCTACTATTCAACTCCAAGGTAAAATTGTTCGGTGAAGGAAAGCTTAGAAGCAAGTGGAGGGGGCCATATACCGTCGTCGACACATCGTTTCATGGCGCAATCACAATCCAGACGACAACGGTAACATCTCAAAGGTAAATGGCCATCGCTTAAAACCTTTCCTTGAGCCTTCTTATCGTGCAAAGTTAGACCAAGAAATTGATAGAATAGATTTAGTCATGCCGATAATTCCTCGATTAAATTCAAGGCATGACCTTCTTTTATTCTATTTTCTCTTGCGTCTATTTATTAAAAAAAATTTATTTTTATGTTATTTTGTGTGGGAACCCCGTAGTTCTCTCTAATCTTTTCTCTAGGATTTTTTTTCCCACACAAAAATATTTTTTTTATTTTTTTTTCAAAATATCAAAAATCTTCTAGATTTTCGTCACAATCAAATTTTCGTGCCATTAGAATCAAAATCACCAACAAATTCGAGAATCAAACAAGATCGCCTGAGATAGAAGAAAACCGGGCCCGAGCGGCGCCAGCCGGGCGCGCGCCCTCGCGCCTCGCGCCTTGTAGCGCTGACCGGCGCCCTCCGGTGCCCGATTTTCTCCCATCTCTTTCCCCGTGGCCGGGATGCTGATGATCATGGTGATTCTGATCCTGATGCGCAAGAGATGCGAGGATGGCTCATTCTCTCCTATAAATACCACCCTCCTCCTCTCATTCTCTTCACACCAAGACAAACCTTGTCTTCTACCTCTCTCTCCCTCTCCACACCAGCAAGGGTGCCAATGGCGAGCCATATTCTAGCCCTCTACAACTCCGCTCGCACTCCCAATAGTGAGGCTCCTTCCTTCACTCAAGAGGACCTAGAGAGAGGCCATGGCTGTCGAACCTATAGCCACGCTAGCACCATGGAGCGGCGGGTCCAGCCATGGGGACAAAGATGAGGTCAACGGAAGATCAAGACCTCCGCCCGGTGCCAAGGTGAAGGCCGCACCAACAAGAAGGCCGACCATGGGGGCAATCCGCCTCAAGTCCAACCTCTCCAAAATGGGAGCATCAAGCAAGCCTTCATCGCACCACTCTCCAATGGCACTTCATCCTACCGTACGGCCGCTAGCAGCCCTTCAAAAATTGTCAGTAGGAATAGACCCGCCTAACGGTGGCCGTGGGAAAGGGGTCATTCCAAACCCCGCAAAAAGGACCACACCTAGGCCGGTAGGAGCATCCTCGTCCCTCTCCACGAATCCCTAGGAAAAACCTTGGAAAAGCTCCTACCGAGGACAAGAGTGGCGAACCTCGCCCAAGAGTTCCCACTATAGCTTTCCTCAATAGTCGCCTAAACGGGCTCTATGACATTGCGGCCGAGATGCAATCGAAATAGGAACTAGGACCTCGAGCACCTTGACTTAGTCAAAGAAGTGAGGGACTTGCGCCATAGTTTCTCCACTAAACTCGACACGGGGTAGTTCGCGCACTCCGAACAAATATGCGCGCAACCCACCGCAAGAGAGTTCCCACTTGCAACTAGGCACACACGCGCTCTTTCCCTTTTAATCATTTCCCTTTTCAAATTTTAAATTCCCTAAAAAGTGTGCCTCTTGTATCAAGTTCGGATTATCAATGAAATATTTATTATATATATATCTATTGTGTCTTGTCTCCACTTGTTTTTGTGTGCATTTTAAGAAAAAAAGACAGTACAAAAACAAGTGTGGGAGGCACCTCGCTCCTGACGCGCAAAGATTTTCGACACGACAAAAAACACAAGTTTGCGCGTCCTCTCTCTCCCCGCTAACTCCCTTTATTGCTGAAAATAAAATAAATAAAACTAAAGATGTTGCAAACTCCATCTCCTATTTTCACCAATTGAGAACGACTCGCATACTTTTTATTCCATGCTATCTTGATTGTGTGAACAACTTGTGCAATAGGGACCCCATGTTTTATCTAAGTTATTGGCAGGTGAGATATAGTAGAATGATATGATACTTACCAACTCGTGCAATGGACTTGGGTATTTTTATGCAAAAATTCAAAAACTTTTTAGCAAATGATCCTCATGTGATAAGTGTTATGTCCTACCAGAGCCAAACATCTACGCTTACGCTTACAAACCCGTTTAGCCACTTATAGCAATGTCAAGTCTTGAGATTCTTGCTAGAGATGGCCTTATCCCCAAGATCATTGCATTCACCCACCAAATAAATATGCCGACTCTCACATTGAGAGCCGCATTCGCCCGCCAAATAAATATGCCGACTCTCAAAGGAAAGTCGCGCACTCATTTCATCCACCATTCCACCAAAAACGCTCAAATTCTTACACCGAGAATTGAGCACATATTTTCCACATTTTCTCCCTCTTCCACCAAAATACTCCTCAACAAGTCATGCATCTCTCTCTCTCCATCATTCATTCAAGAAAAGTATGGACTGTTATTAGAAAATCCTACAAAGAGAAGCTTGGTTCGTGAATAAGGAAGAGTTCTTTTTCTCCAAGGTCTTGAGATAAAAAAAAAGAGAGAGAAATAACGCAAGTCTTAGAATTGTTCTTCAAAGTCCATACCTTCTTGCATTTTCATTCAATCAAGAGAGAAACATGATCAGGAGTCCACAAATATTTTCTACATTTGCACTTGCACTTGCATCATCTAGGGATATGGCTTTCTCTTCATGACATCCAGCTGGCTTGACATTGAGACTCTGTTTATCATCCATACCCAAAACTCCACATATCAGCCTGTAGTGGTAGGATGATCAAGAACACCTGGATAGGACTAGCCACCTGAAAAAGAGAGACTTGAGAGTATCACATGAGGAGCTAAGGCTAACTTTTGCGAAAATTCTAAAACCCCAAGTCTCAAAGCATGGGTAGTGTGAGTTGACTTGATTTCAAGCTATTCCTCCTTCAATAGCAATAAGATAACTTGGTAGCCACCATGAATGTTCACAAATACGGAAAAGTTTAGAATAATCAGATGCGTCAACTCTTGGGAGAATACAACCACCTAGTTCTTCATCCTTTACTCGAGGACGAGCAAAGAGCTAAGTGTGGGGGAGTTGTTGGCGGTACTTAAACTCATTTCTAACCCCGCCAACTCTAGTCTAGGCAACACTAATTTTCACCTAGAATAGGCCTCTACTCTAACTATTTCCACGTGTGGTGCGTAATCTTTGTTTTGCGGACATACTTAATTTTCACCTAAAATGGACCAAGACATGAAGAAAAATACATGGGGAAAACAACTTTTATTTTGGTCCAAGCAAAACAAGAGAAAAAGAAGGGAAATCCAATTTCGAGGCCAGCCCAACCAGAATAACCAAAGCATGGGCCGACCGGGGGCCCAACAAGGAGGCAACCGACCAAAGCCGGGCGGCGGGCCCGGCCCAGCGCGAGCGCGCCCGAGGCGCGCGCGCCCGTCCGAGCGCGCCCGGCCCGCCCTTCGGTTGGTCGGTTTGTTTGCCGCCTCCGTGGCGGTTCGGGGGTGTTTTCGACATTTGCCCTACGGAAACCGACCATCCCATTCCTATATAAGCATGGGCAAGCCTCCCCTTCAACAACAATTCATTATTCATTTTAGTTCTCACTCTTCACCATACCTCCATTCCACAAGTGTACAATAGAGAGTAGAGCCACTCTACCTAGCCTAGCTAGAATAGAAGTAAGGAGTGAGAGAGGAGCAAGAGTAGAGCATCTCTTCAAGAGAGCTCTCGGGAAGCTAGTCTTCCACGGGCGGAGTGCCGGACTTGCCTCGGCTTCCTCCTCGCTTGTACCTCTACGGCGTCTTGCTACTTGAAGTAAGACATCGTGTTTATCTTTCGGTAATACCTTTGAGTAAGTTATTCTTGCTTGTTATCTTCTTGCGGGTTCGTCGTTCGTCCCCGTGACGGAAGCTCTAGTAAGAGGACCCCCGATAGAGACGGAGCTCCCGGCCACCGCTAGAGTTGTAGCAACCGGCATAGACGTGGTGTCTAGGCTAGGACCTACCTTCGTTTGCCTCGTAGTCCACGGTTGAGGTGGTAGGCGGCAGTGGTGACGGCCCCGTCCGTCCCTTGTAATCCCCCACGTCCGGCTACGGCGTAGAGCTACAGGCCGGCATCACTTGGCAGACCAGGTGCGATCCGGTTCCCGAAGTAAGAAGTTTAGCAATGAGTTTAGCCATCTCCTAGGCCCATTACCCTAGAAAACCTCATTACCTAAGCTATCCTACTCCATCTCTCGGGCAACCTCTGGTTAGAATTAACTCACAAGCCAGTTCTTCGTGAAAGAAATACGATACCCGATTACTCACCGGGTGAACTCCGCTATAACGGTGATTTCCGTGCGCTTGCGGATTTGGCCGCACACGCTAAGAAATGCCAACAAGTGATCCCGCGTACCACGCCGTTCACTAGTGCGTCCCTTTGTCACCTTGACAGAGCTAATTGCTTCGAGAGTGGGCGCAAAACTTATTTATCGACATAATTTTTCTAAAAAACATTTTGCATCGAGTTATGCATAACGATCTAATTAAACAAACGGCAAAATACTTATCACCCGCTTAAGTATGCCTACTTTGTCTGCATCTTAACACGGCCTTAAGTTTTGTTTCGAGCACCCCGTGCTCAGCACCACTTATATACAAGTTTTAAATACACAAGTTTAAAACAAAGGCCCTACTGACGACCATTCTCCGCTGTAGGGTCCTCGATGAGCGTCATATCGTCGACCAGCTGCTCTGCAACAGGGACGAAGGTGGCCCGGAGCTCCTCGGCGTCAGCATCGCTGAGTTCTGGCGCAATCCCGAGCGCGACGGTGGCCGGATCCGCCTGCCACCCTCGAGCGGACCACCGCGCCCGCCGGACACCGCATATGTGCCCGCCCCGCGAGACGAGGTCCCGCAACGCCGGCCACGGACGTGGAACCGGGTCTCCACCACCCCGTCTTCGCCAACCGGGTCCGCGGGTGCACCTCCTCCGGAAGACCGCACGAGAACCGGCTTGATTTGCTCGGTCCTCCGATCCATCTTCTTTTGAGATAGGTGCAGTCTCCCGCGCAGCATTGAACTGCGCCGTGTGCCGATCTTTAATATCTCGTGACAACAACGTGGTTAGCATGTGCCGTTAGATCCAAGTACATGGCGGAGACAACCTATACAATCGACCTAAGTTGTGCAACTTACCGGTCGCCTCCGCAATCTGCGCAAAGATCCGCCTTGGCTCGCTCCCCGGGCGGCTTCCAACCGCTAGCCAGAGTGGCTTTCTCCCGCTCCAAGGCCGCAGCTTCTCCTCCAAATACGATGCGAGGCGGTTATCACATTTTTATAGCAACCGAACCGTGCTCGCTCGGTTTCAAAGGATACGGTCACATACCTTGTCGGCCTTCCTCCGGCGCCTCCACTGTTGCTCCGAGCGCCGGAAAGCCTCTCCTTCTCGGTAAGCCGGGTCTCATAGACCCGTGCTTGCGCCAAAGATGTTGGCCTTCTCCTCCCGGAGAGCCCCAGATTCCTCATCAATCGGCGCGAACCGTTGAATGGTCCGCGCACGCCGAGCATTGGTGGTCTCGGGTCTATAGATAACAACGTTAGCTAAGCATGTGCTCCGCACAACTATTTATCACAAATACCAAAACAACCATACCTGGATCCGGGAGGTGAGAGTCTCCAGGGCCTCCCTAATGCCCTCCTCCATCACCTCCTCCGGCACCTCGTCATACGAGACCCACTCCTTCCCCACCATCCTCGAAATCATGATACGGTTCGGAGGAATGGAGGCGGCGGGTGCCTGAGGGGGCTCCCTGTGGATCTCTTCCATAGGAGAGGACGGGGATCGGGCCGCGCCGCCCCGGCTCCTCGGGCTCTGGCCGGGCTCGCTCCGCGAAGCCTGCGTGGTCGCCCCTGGCATGGCCCGCACCGGCTCCGGACTGGGCTTGGCGGGACGACGGACGGGCTCCGACGACGGGACCATCTCTTATTCCACCGGCTCTTTGGCCCGCGGCGTTTCCACATGCGACGGAGCACTGGTGGCATCCGCCTTGCCTTGCTGGGGCTCCGCGCCCGACGCCGCAGCTGCTGGTGGTGGCGTGGCAGCAGTCCTGGTCGAGCTCTGGGTGGGGCCGGTACTTGGCCGACTACATAAAAAATCTCACGGCATGAACACGCAGCTGATTCCATAGCAAGCAATCCAAATTGCAAAGTATACAACCACTTACCGGCAAAAACCGCCCTTGAACTGGGGCATGCCGCCGCTTCTTGGGGCCCCGCCCCCAGACCCAGCACTGGGCTTGGGGACTGCCTTGGTGAAAGGTCACAATGGCTAGAGGGGGGGGTTAATAGCCTAATAAAATTTCTAGCAAGAATACTAGACAACCCAATTAGATAGCAAGGCGGCAAATGTGCAAAGCTAATGCTTCGACTACTCTATGCAAGCCGTCCTACCAAGCAAGGCTACTCAAACCAATTGCACACACAACAACGGTGATCAAGCTACACAATGTCGGTTCACCGAAACCAACCAAGCAATTCTACCCACGGGATTTACTCTACACAATGAGTGGTTCCCGACCGACCACAACAAGTAGTTCTACCCACGGGATTTAAACTACTCAAAGAGTGGTTCCCGACCGACCACAACAAGCAATTCTACTTTGCGAAAAGTAAGGAGGTGATGGAAGTTTATACCGCCGCGAAGAGTAGAAGATGGCCAATCACCGGTGTAGTTGCCAATCACCTAGGAAGCTCAATCACAAGCACAAGGAGGTCGAAGCCTCGGCAATCACAAATCAACACAATGATTTTTTACCGAGGTTCACTTGCTTCCTAAGGCAAGCTACTCCTCGTTGTGGCGATGCACTTGCTTGGTGAGTTGCCCGCTCAATTGGCTCGGTGCCAAAGACCCCAATGGGGAGCCGCAATCTCCACACAAGATAAGGATCCACAAGCCACGAGCAATCCACTAGAGTATCCTTTCGCGAACTCCCGCGGGGAAGGATCAAGAACCCTCACAAGAACTCCTGTGGCCTCGAACAATCACCAAGTCGAGCTCAACCACCACCCGCCGCTCCAAACCGTCTACGGTGACGGAATCACCGAAGAGTAACAAGAATCCGCAGCTCACTCGATGAACAAGTGCCTCTAGATGCAACTCTCAATGCAAATCACTTGTTCTCACTCAAATCTCTCTCAAGAATGGCAAGGGAACCAAAGAGATGAGTGGGGAGGAGTGTCTCTAGCTCAAAATATGCTCAAGAGTGTTAGAATGGGCAAGAGAGAGCTCCCATGGCCGGCCAACCTCTTATTTATAGACCCCAAGTCGAAATAGAGCCGTTGGTCCTCGTGGGTGTCAAATAACACGCGCAGGACGCCCGAATTACATGCGCCGGACGCGTCCGCCGCTGCCCGCCGGACGCGTCCGGCGCTCTTCAGCACGTCGCGGCCAGCCGACCGTTGGAGTTTGAAGAACGCCATGTCACCAAGCGCCAGACGCTCAACAGTTAATACCGACCGAGTCCGGCGCCCGTGTCCGGCGTGCGTCCGACGACCGAGCCTTGCGAACGAGCCAACCTGCAAAGTTTCGGTCGGCGTCCGCCCACCGTCGGACGCGCCACGCCGCCCGTCTCGCGCACACCGCGCTCGGCTAGCAGCCCCGCGCGACTCCCGACGCGCCGGACGCGGGCCCGCCCCTCCCCGGCGTCCGACGCCCGCGTCCGGCGCCCACTGAAGAAGACTTATCCGTAGAATCTTGTGCCATCTTCGCTCCAAGTCCAATCTCTTGCCTTGAGTACCAACTCCACCTAGTGTAGACCTCGTCTCAACCACCGGAGTTAGTAGTACAAGCACGACCACGTCGGCAAGAGTTAGCCCTCTAGTTAGTCTCTCATGCATCATGCAAAGTCGCAACTAGAGGCACTTAGGACCGCGAATGAAACCGAGGAAACCCTCTTGATAGTCGGTTATCGATCCTAAATGTGGTCACACTCGCTAAGTGTCTCGACCACCAAACCGAAAGCCCTATCAAAAATACCTTCGCCTTGATCTCCATGGGCCTCCGTCGGAGCTTGATCACCTCACATGTCCACCATGTTCGTCACCGTGATCACCATGCTCCATCATCCACCGTCACGTTGCTATGTGTCTAACCACACTTAGAGCAAAGCATTAGCAACGTTGAGTGTCATTAATTACCAAAACCAAACCGGAGCTTTCACTTGGGCGGGACCTGCCGCCCACCCGGAGACTGCTCGGCGCCCTCCTGGGCAGCCGCCCCTGCGGTTGGCGTAGAGGGGGCGGCGGCGGGCTTTGGCTTTGGCGGAGCGGGTCGGCCCGACGTTTTGGGCGACCGCGCGGCAGACCGGGTTGGGGCGACTTAGAGCCGCCACGCCATCCCCGGCACACGCTCGGCGCTTGCGCCGTGCTCGGCTAAGGTGATGGTGTCGTCGGAGTCCGACGACACCGGGCTGTCCGGGGACGGCCTCTTGCTGCCGACCTCGACACCGGCCTCCTTGCCGAGGTTTAAACTACCCCCGGTGCCAAGGTTGGCCGGCTTCTCCTTCTCCTTAGGGCCGCACCGGCGCCGCTTAGCCGCGCCGCCCCCCCGGTGGTTACTCCCACAATAATTTCATCTTCATCATCATCGAAGGGCTAAGGTCCTCGACTCGCCCGGTCGGCGCCCTCGACGGACGCCGCCGACCACGAAGGGCATCGCCTCTTCCGGCGCTTCTCAACCGGTACAAATGAAAAATATTGCTCGCTTCGTCCCGCACACAAGATAGTCCCAGTGCTCAGCAAAGCATCACTGGTCAGACACAGCACCACATTGCACAGAAAGTAAAACTTTTTGTTGCATTACCTCTGGTGGTGGGTTGCTGAGACGATAGGGCAACTGCTTGGTGGTCGGCAGAGAAGTATTGATATTGTACTTCTCAAACAAGACCGACAGCAGATGGTGTACGGCGGCTTCGTCGGCCTTCTTGTTTGTGTCCCGTGCTGGATCATTCACACCACTGTACAACCACAGTGGGTTGGCCCTCTCCTTGCAAGGTTGGACACGGCGGACCAGCCACATTCCACCACAAGCGCCCCATTCACCTTCGATTGTCAATCAACTCCAAGAGCCCCGCAACTTGGACATCCCCAACGGGTGGCCCTTCTCCCCACCCGGGATTGGCTTCCGGATTTGGTGGACATCGCACGGCACGTTTCTCCCAATGGAAACATCCCGGCTCATATAGAACCACTGCTCCATTTCTTAGGGGCCGACGCGAATTTGCTACCCAACCAAGATGCGGCCATCCCATCCCGAAGCCGGATGTAGCATCCCCTGACCACTTAGGACCCCCAGCTTTCTACCCCTTCTTCCGAAGCACGAAGAAGTGGCGGAACAAATTGAAATGGGGGATGCCAAAGAACATTTCGCAATACGCGATGAAAATGGACACGGTGAAAACGGAGTTGGGGTCCAAGTTGCATATGGAGATAGCCCACCATATGCAAAGATCCCGGAGGAACCAATGCACTGGTTGCCCCAACCCGCGAACAACCTGGTCCTCAAAGACGACGAACTCACCCGCCCGAGGGAAGCTTCGGCTCGTCCTCGCCGCGTGGCTCCCTCCAAACTTCCATCTCCCGCGGCGGGGGAACCCCCGTCCCCGCCGCTCCGAGCGACTCCCGGTTGAGATGGATTGGGCCCACTCCGGGCCGCGCCACCGGCTCCGCCCCTTCGCGCCTTCTTGGTCGCCCGCTTTCGTCATCGTCTCCGGCGGCGACGGCTCGATGCGGTGGCGGCGAAACCCTAGCGGGATGCGGGATGGTGGTGGCTAGATCTAACTACCGCAGCGGCCCCGGCGCAAGTGCAGGCGACCGGATCTCGTCGGTTGCCCCTGCTGGTGCTGGATGCGCGGTGGATCTGGCGGTGAAATGGGCGGCGGCGGCGGCGGTTTTTCTCTGGGAGCGCAGGAATGCGGAGAGCTCGAGAAACTGCTCGAGTGCGAGTGCAATGAGTGCGGAACCGTCTACCCCTGGCAGCGCCCGTTATTTATAGTCTCCGGATGACGTCCGGTTGACTTCTAGGGTTGGACCCCCCTCTGACTCAAGTGGACCGCCCCATTTTTTACCCTAGTGGGCCGCGGTCCCATGGGCCGTACAGTACACGTGCAGCCGACAAATCTTTTACTATTTTGGTAAAATATTTTACGGGCCCAGTTTCCTTGGCGCTGCACATGGGCCTCATTTTTTACCCCGGGGACTACCCAGTCAGCTCCCTGGTAGTCCTTTTTAATGAACGCCTATGTCCTTGGTCCTTGGAATTTTTCCTGTTCTGTTTCCTAAGCAGAGGGCCGTAGGTATTCTGTTTGGACTTTTTTCTTAAAAAGTTCAATAGAACATATACTATCTTCCATCGAACTTGGGGACTACGTGGGCCCACGTCACCTCGCGGTGACTTAGGGCCTACTGTTTCTGAACAGTTCTGGTTGATTTTTCTTCCCTGGCTTACATTGCGCACTGCCCTGACATTTCTGTCATGTGTCAACGTGGGCCCACGTCTCAGGACAATTAAAAAGAAAAAATTCTTTTTTCTTTTTGAGCACCATGCATCTTTCGACAAGATCAACTTCCTTGACATAAGCAGTGGTCGGACATAGACTGCTCGGGTAACCTGCTCAGCACTGCACGTGGTCGGCACCACGTGTGGTCCGCACCACACGTGGTCGGCACCATGTGTGGACAGCACCGTACGTGGTCGGCACTACAGTGCGTGGTCAGTACTGCGTGCTCAGCACCTCATCACCAGCGCTCAATGTGGTCTGCATCTATACTGCTCGGCACAGGTCAAGACGATGGACTTTCCTCAAGATACATGGTGCTCGGGGACTAGCTGTGGGGGGTATAAATCCGGTATACCACCATGGACAGTTCCAGGGCTGCTCGGCAAGACGGCCCAGACCATACAAGACCCAGCCCATTATCGACCAGGCTGGTGGGCTGGACTCCAAGACGATTTCGTGGTCCGCAACCGACCAGGAGGCGGATCGCGCACAAGGATGCTTGTCCCGCAAGTAGACTTAGTCGGTTAGGTCAGATAGAGTCCTCCTAGGGCACGACTTGATGTAACCGACCACATCCCGTGTACCCTTGGCTGCTCGGCTATATAAAGCGGCCAAGGACCCCCTAGAAGGCGAGGCTATTCTCTCGGCATCCTAACCTAGAGAGCTTAGCGCTTCATTGTAATCCGACACTTGATCGTCCGGATAACACGAGAAGCAGGACGTAGGGTATTACGCTTCCGAGCGGCCTGAACCTGGGTAAACCCTGTTGTCCTCGGTTTGTCTTGTTTCTCGAACGTCTAGATCGTAGATCGTAACACGCCCTTGCCGAAACTCACCGCCGTGGGATACCCCCGTGGTGGACTGCCGGTTATCCGTAATCGACAGCACAGGAAACAAGGAACTCTATAAGAGAGACGAATGGACCCTTAATTAATTATGAAAAGATAACACCTATATATGGGTGGGCCAAAAGAGGGCTGTAAAAAATCTTACAGCCAGCAGCTGGCTGGCTGCGTTATAATACTCTAATAAGAGGAGCACACGAATTGAAACGTGTGATTGTGATCCCTTAAATTTTCGGTTTACATGGATACCTGAATGTAAACCCGAGAGCTCATGATTTTACACCACTCATTGATCGGTGTTCAAATCTATGTGCTCATGATTTTGGATGGCAATTTGGACCTGGCAACTGCATCAGACCCCAAGCCGAAATTGACGGTCTAGATTCGTTGTTTGGACCAAGTAGCTCCGCCAGATCCCAGGCAAAATTAACCACCTAGATGGCTGGATTCCAATGCTTTCAACAATTTTATCTGGATTTTTTTTAAAATTTAATCCTTTTTTAAAGAAATAATCAAAAATATCCCCCCTGAAAAATTATTTCCAATCCATATCCCTTTTGGTCGCGCCGAAACTGCCGGCGCGACAAATACACTGTGTCGCGCCAGCGGGTTTGGCGCGACTGGCTTTCCACGTAGACGGCAGCTGTTTGACCGTGCTCTACTGGGCCCCGCCAGTCGCGCCACATGCAACGGCGCGGCCCGACGCCGCGCCGTCTCTTTTGGCGCGACAGAGGCGACATAATGGGCCGGCCCAATTCGGGTTTTGCCGCAGGGCCCACACCCTGTCGCGCCGCCAGGTTTGGCGTGACACAGCGATATAAATGCAGCCTCCAGGCTCATTCACTCCATCTTCTCCCTCTCCACCCACTCCCTCTGCAGCTTCTCTTCTCCCGCGAACTTCAGTTCTTCTCTGCTATTTGGCTTCTTTTTTGTCCCCATAAAAATCTTTGATTGCATCTAGGTTTGGTGTGGGGATTTGTTGCCGATCTTCAAGTGCTTGAGGTATGGTTACCCGATCTACACTTTGGTTGCAAGATTTTTAGTCATTATTTGTACATTGCTTAGTTGGTGATTTGGTGATTTGTGGTTGGATTTAGTGATTGAAGCAAAGTGTTAGTTATGCAATGCTCTCATATGACCTTTGTATACATTTTGTCATCATGTAGTGCTTGTATTCCTTTTGGATGGAAGTGTTCTAGGGTTTCATGTATAGGGATGTGAAATGGTTGTATTCCTTTTGAGAATCATGAATGGAAAAGGGTTTGAAGTGTACTTGTGGGTGCTTGTTCCAGGGTTTGGTGAAAATGGATGGACAATGTTAGTGTTCATGTGTTGTATGGTTAGTTTAGAATGGATAAAAAATGTTATAAGTTATATGGATTGTAATGTTATTAAGGATATGTTCTTGTAATTCAATTTCTCTAGGTTTGTCATTTAGGGTATAATGTGAGAATTTATTGGTTTGTTATAATAATTGACTCTATTTGTGTCATTTGCATTGAGCTCGTATCTATTTGACTCTATTTTAGGTTTCATGGACGATCCTTTTGTGCACCATCCCCCCAATCACGGTGATCACGATTTGCACCCTCCGGATGAACCGCCACCAAAATGTTATTGCGGTGTGCCGGCATGGGTGAAGCAGTCAAGACACCTTCATTCCTCCGGTCGTGCCTTTTTCTGCTGTTTATATCGGCGTGGCCCTGGCACCGGATGCGACTTCTACCGTTGGATCGATGGTTCTGACAAGTGGGATCGTCGTATCATGTTCTTTCCATACGACCCATGGAAGAGTGTTCCCCATCCGACTATGTTCCATGGGTTGCTCCACGCAAGTTTCATGAGATGAACAATGTTGACAAGATATTGGCTGCATCGGAGCGGGTAAAAAATCCTCCTAGATGCTACTGTGGTGAGGTTGCGCGACTCCAAGAACCTAGCGAACCGAATCGGTTTGTTCCTTTCTTCCGTTGTGATCAAATTGGTCGTGTAAGTATTCGTTTGAGTTATATTTTGCGATATCATGTACGTTGGTTACATTTTTGCAATTTCATTTGAACATGGTCTTTTGTAGGGTGGGTTTCCCGTTGTGAATTTGATGAGTTCATCTATGGACCAAAAGACACGTGGCCTTCTCGGAGAAGAGATTAAAAGTTCTCAGGCGAGCTTCCATATCCATGCTTGTCGAAGCCGCCCCAAAAGTGCAAGTGTGGCATCGTTGCTAATGAAGGAGTGGTTCCTTCGAGCTACGTTTTGGCTTATATTGTGGCAATGCTTATGGAGGGCCCAATGAGTTCCATGTTAGTGGACAAGCATTAGTTTTGATGATGTCACCAACTTGTTTTGTTTGCTCACCGTCTTCGTATGTTTTCAAAGGGAAGACATGCGGTTGGGAGTCTTTCAAAGATTCCCAAGAGATAAAGAGGTTCCTAAAGCTAGATAAATGCATTAAACGGACACCGAGGAGATGCGGCGCTTCAAGGAGAAACCGCATGCCTTTAAGGCCGAACCCGGCGGTTGTACCGTGTTCGCCTCCTAGGTCCCGATACATGGAACCATGTTCTAGGTGACTATGAGCGGATTTTGAAGGAGGAGATGGGTGAGTTGAAGTTCGGAGGGCACGCTTTTCTCTTGTGATGGAAGAGAACATCATCCGTTTTTGGCGTCAAAACAAGGAACGCTACGATCATTGGGACGAGGTTAGGCGAGCGGCAAAGGCATGCCGCAAGGCGAAGGCAAAGGCGACATTAAGAAGATGGAGGGCGAGAACAAATGGCGTGAGAAGAATGGGAAGGCCATAAAGGAGATCCCGGATTACTTATATCGCATGGCCTGTAAGTACTTGCATTGAAAAAACTTCTATTTGTAGTTGTTTGTTCGTCTTGCACTGATTTGAAATAACAGTTGCTATATTTTTGTAGTACCTCCTTCACCACCAAACGACGGACATCTCCCAGCTCCTATGGAGGAGGAGGAGGAGGAGGAGGAGGAGGAGGAGGGCGAGTACGAGTGCAACTCCGACCCTGATAAACCTCTACATCCCGACTTTGATGGGCCTTACGACGATTGGACGGAGCGTGGCCCGCCGAGCCCACCCGTGTGGGAGAATTTGCCCCACTGCCCGGGTGGCCCGGGCGGACAAGAGGGCGTGGTGGTATGATGTGTTGTGGTGTTGCTTGTCCGCTTTTGCAAGTAATCTCGATGGCAATGACTTCTATGTTGTTTTAGGAATGGAGCTTTCGAACCCTTAGTTGTTTGTGCTTGTAAGACTAAATTCATGATCGATGTTGTTGTAAGACTAATCTGAGAACAGTTGTTTGTTGTAAGATGTAATGGGGAAGAAGACCTTGGAGATGCTCAATTTTATGTTTTCATGTATGCTTGGTTGTCACTTTGCATTTTTGTTGGAATGGCGAAGAAGAGCTTGAAGGAGAGAAAGGAAAAGAAAAATACAAAAATTGCCGCGCCAAAGCTACCGCGCGGCCCGGGCCTCGTCAGCACCCCGAAAAAAATTCGGCCAAAATATTGAGTTTTGGCCGCCGCGCCACATCTTCGGCGCGGCGGCTAAAACTCAATATTTTGGCCAAATTTTTCCAGGGGGGGGCTTTCGACGAGGCCCAGTCGCGCCGGCGGTTTTGGCGCGAGAGACGCCGCGCTGGCCCGATTTGGCGCGACAACCGCTTTCATTTTCCCCCGGCCATCCCCGGGTCTTGGCTTCAGTTTGGCGCGACTTGTCGCGCCAGAAGCTTTGGCGCGACGGCTACTGATGTTTTTTTTTAATACATTTTGAAAACACTGAAAATTTCAGTTTTTTTGTAACATAAACACAGAATTTCACAGAAGCACAAACAGAAAACATGTTCACACAAACATAATACATACACAAGCACCCACAAGCGACATAATACATTTCACAGAAACCATGTTCCACTCCATACACATAGTTCCACAAGATAAACATAGTTCCACAAGCGACATGTTTCACAGAAGCATACACATAGTTCCACTCCATAACCCCACAAAAGCATACACAACCATGTTTCACACAAGCCCGTTCGACGACATGTTTCAGACAAGCATGTCCGACGACATGTTTCACATCACACTTACTTCCTCCTTGTTGTGGCTGGTGTGTAGGGTTTCTTGGCACGCCGCTGACGCCCTGGCTCTGTTGGAAGAACATTGACTGTGCCAACCTCGCTGGGGCCACGCCTGTTGGTGCGTCGGCGTTGCCTAGGCGGTGGCGTCACCTGCAAAAGGAATGGAGTTAGGAGTTGTCGTCACTTCATTCATCTTGATTCACAAAAGCTTTGCAAACGGAACGTACCTGTGTGGGATGAGGAGCATCCTCAAGCTGTGAAGCCCCAATTTCCTCCTGCCCATATGTTGGATCTCTTTCTTCATCATCACTTGTTGTGTCTCCTCCACAAGGCCTACCACGAGAGCTCCCCCCCGTCTCAACTGCCGTGGCGTGCCTGGAATGGGAGGTCTCTCCTCTGTGAGTAGGCCCTCCTTGCACGTCATCGGCGTGCATGCAGCTCACCTTGCGAGCCATGCGCCGGCCGAACTTCATCACTTTCTCGCGAACATGCCATGCAAAGTAGATACATTTAAGTGTTCATGGCACTAAGTGGGCAAGCAAGTTCTTTGTAGTTACCTCTGCGAATTCCCCAAGCAACCGTTGTCGTTGCCCCCGCGGCTCCAAGGTAGTATCCGGCTTCGTTTGAAAGCCAAGTAAGTTGAGTGGCCTGTTCAACAAATGGGGTTACGATGCGTTTCGGTGTTGACATTTGCTAAGGTTTGTGTGCATCTGAATGCTTACCATGTAGTTTTGTACAGGAGCCTGTTGTGGTTCTACTGCCCTCCTAGTTATCTCATCATAGGGGTCTTCTTTGTCGCTATCATCTTCTAGAATTGGAATGGTCGACGACGGTGGGCACACCTTGACTCTTGTGTTGGCGTGGAGGTACTTGAGGTACTCATTGAACGCAGCCCTTGTAACCCGGGGACCTGCATGCGGTTCCACCATCTCTTTGTTCATCCACTGGTCCACGTATCTAGCATGCTTCTGGAGGAAGTTGTTGGTGGTGGCACCAAACCTTTTCCTCCTCGATTCCCTGCAAGTAAGACAACACATAAGTAAATGTTTGGTTACAATATCAACATATCTATGGAACACAAGTTAAAAGGAAGAAGGTACGTACCCGTGCAAATCTGGTGTTGTGTGCTCGAAACCAACGAGCGGCCAGTCCTGCTGCTTCCCAAACTGCCTCTTGCACCTCCGGGGCTGATGGTGCTCCACCACGTAATAGAAGATCATGGGGCAGTTAGATCGCCACAGCATCCTGTCCGCTTGAACTATAGGTGGAAGATCCATGTTGTCCACCTCATCTCTGTCATATGGTGTCCAATCAACCTGCGTACATGTAGCTCACACATAAGTACATGATAAGAAGTTTCAGCATTGAAGAATACAATGGGTACAACTGCCAACCTGATCCGCTAGAAGGACGTCCAGATCATTGCGGTACTTTTTGTAGCGTCGTGGCAACTCACCCTTCACGCACTTGTTCTCGCTCCACAGAAGCACAAGGGGGCGGCAACAACGGCGTTCCATGGCTGCGAACAAGCAACATTAGCACACAAAAATGATAATATTTGAGACAATGTAGATCCCAATGTACACAATGTACTTACCTCCTTTAATGCCATTCTACGTGACCGCCCAATGGGGATGTGCTCCCAAATCCAAATCAAGCAAGTAGGCGCAGCCCACCTAGGTTTGAATCCTCTTTGGACCTCACACAAGCCATACAAAGCCGACGATACAACCACGCAAGGGTTGCGGACCCCCAACCGTACGTGGCTATCCGGGCCCAATCCTCCATCAACCGTGGGAGCACCATCCAGAGACCGTGTTTCCCGAACCATCGAAACAGAAACAAGCCACCATGTGCCACAACCATACCTTGGCATGCCTCGGACCACATCCGGAGGTGCGTTGTTTGGGCACACGTTGAAGTTGTCCTTCACCACTTTGAGCTCACACCGATGTCTTGTGCCATCTCTTTCCCGGCGAAGGGGGTGGTGGGTACAAGCCAAGAATTCGTGCACCAACTCCTTCCAACCATCGTGTCAATGGTCCCGCTCACCACCGTCCCGCTCACACGAAGCGCAAGAATGATGCCCACATCTTCAAGCGGCGCGCCATCTCTCCACAAGGCGGTGGAAGGTGTGGGTCTCGGACGCCCGCCGGTCCACGAAGGCGGTGAGGAGTGCTCCGTCCATCTCTCGGTAGACCCTTCACGACCGAACGGGCCGAGGAAGAAACCCCGCCACCTCCGCATAGGGAGCGTAGCGGCCGTCCCACTTCATCGGCTTGTGGGTGCGGGCTCGAAGAGGTGTCAAGTCCCGCAAACAAACGTTTCAACAATAAGCACAATTATGAAAGGTACAAGCAAGTAGAACAAAATACATGGACAACCGACATCATCTTACAAAGTTACCTTTCCCTCGGTCCGCAAGCAAGTGCCCTCGATGGTCCTTGTCGATGTTCCGGTCAAGAAGGGGGTAACGTGGATGGGGTGCCGCCATCCTGCAAATCACAAAAGAAAAAAACAAGGTTAGATCATACATAAAATTATTACATGTAAGTGATTAAAGATAGTAGAAATTACAAAGTATGAACAAATATTGCAAATCTAAGAATTACCTTGCTAACCACTAATACCTAAGTGGTGCTCTACCTCCACCTACTTTTTGCGCCTTCATGGCTCTCTCATGAGTGGTGGCGATGACCACTTCTATGGCATTTGGAGCATCGAACCTGACCGGCTGCCTCATTAAAATCTCCATAGCCATACTTATCGTCGCCGTAGCCATTGGATTCGTCCATCTCTCCTCGGAGCCTCTTTTTTTTTCTCCTACCCTTCTTTGTCCTTATAAGCTCGGGTCCGAACATAATCCAACCCAACGTACGGTGGCCACCTTGTAGGATCTAGGTATGGCTCGAAGCTAGACACCCACACTTTCAGAGTGTGTGACATGAGATAAAATGGAGACATGAACTTCTCATCTTCATGGTCTATTCCCCTATATGTGCAAGCGGTGATGACATGAGAGCAGGGGGCATGATAAAGCTGAGGAATGTTACAGCTGCATTCGACCTTCTCAAGGTCCACCTTGTAATTCCTACCCCCGTGTTTCTCTCCACCAGGAGTAGTCCGTCCAGCTGAGTATATATTGTATACCATTCTTGATGGCCCATACACATCACCCACTTGGTTGGTAGATATCATCTCCGCGATCTGAAGATGCTTCCTACCCGCTTTGCCCCACGTTTCTTTGCACCGGTTGGCTTTGTTCCATCGATTGACAAAGTACTCATTGCATTTCCTGAACGAGTACTCCACAATTCCGAGAAATGAGAACCGCACGGATGCCTTTAAACACTTTGTTGAAGGACTCGAAGAATTGGTGGTCATCGCTGTACCTAATGCCACCTTTATCGAATGCTAGAGCCCACTTCTCCCTCTCGCGGCAATCGATCCTTTAACCAATAATAAGCCCCGTCCTCCAGAGCTTATCCAACTCAAAGAAGTTTCATGTCAAACTTCTCCTTCGTACGACAACAACAAAGAGACTTCAACTTCGCACAACTTCCTTTTTCTTCCGCCGACTCCATATGTTGGCAAGAAAGTGCCTCATGCACCACCGATGCTCAAGTGGAGGCCGTCCATCTAATTCCTCTCTCGCAGCTTTAAGCAAACCATGATGTCGGTCGAGATCATACAAATTCTGCGAGAGGTACGGACGACATTCTCGCCGCACTTTCTTCAAAAACCAAGACCAACTATCATCATTCTCACTCTCGGCCAAACCAAACGCTAATGGGACAATCCGATTGTTCGGTCAACTCCAACCGCAATCATCGACCCCACGGTACTTGCCTGTGAGAAATGTGCCATCAACAAGGAGTACGGGCCGGCAATGCTTGAACGCCTCAACCGATCAAGGAAAACACCGTAACACCCTCTCGCAAAATTGACTTCGGAATACCATCAACGTCATCCACTATTCCTCCAACATGGCAATACCATCTAAGGCCTGGATTGAAGTGTTTCATGGCACTTAGAATTCGAGGCACTTGGTTGTACGCCTCCTTCCAATCACCCCACAACAACTGTATAGCGTGTTGCTTTGCACGCCATGCCTTTGAGTACTTCACTCTGTAACCAGTGAAGCCCCGTATAGTCTCAATGAGCGACGAAACAGATGTGTCACTATCTGTCGGTGTTTCGTACCCCGGGGGGTATTACACCAACGAGTAAATTTCTATGCGTGCTCCCTAATCCGGATGGTGATGCAAGATGGACACAATCGTTTATCCTGGTTCAGGCAAAGAGTGCCCTACGTCCAGCAGAGGGGAGAGTTTTGTATTATCTTGCACCGGGGTGCTTGTACGAGGGTGAATACAAGAGAGTCCTGAGACTTAGCGTGCGTGGAAATGTGTTGTGAATGAAGGTGTCCGAAAAAACCTTTTTTCGGACTAGGCCCTGGCGTCCCCTTTTATAGGCTAAGAGGAGGCTCAGGAGTACAGAGTAGATAGGACTATCGTGGCGTGACGTCGAACTACATGCACCGTGTCAAGTCGTCGAGACTGTAGACGCTCCGCTTGGTCTGGCTCGAGCCTGTAACAGCGTGGGCATTGATGGCCTGCTGGTCCTTCTCGATCGTGGGCTGAGGTAGTCGAGGTATGGCGCTGTCGTAGTCAAGCACGTGCGCCCGGGAACCCCGCAGTATGGTCGTCGAGGTGGGAAAAACAGAGCACTGTGTGTCCCTTGTTCTGGTTGCGTTCGTCACCACTCCTCGAGTGGTTGGGAGCTGCCTCGAGGGGGCAGTGATCCGAGCGACGGACGGGACGATGTAGTTGGTGGCGCGAGTGTTGACGATGGCGTCGGGGAGAGAGTGTCGCACGCGCCACGCACCCGACGTGGTGTAATAGTGCAGCCTGGCACGCCTGAATCCCGGGTATGGGCAGCGGAATAGGAGAAGCGACCGGCATACTTCTCACTATGCCGCGCACTGTAGCCATGAGGTTAGGTGGAGCAAGCATACTTCCCACTATTACATATACTGTAGCCATGTGCGTGCTTTTGGATAGGTAATGATTGTGGGCGGACTCGAGCGGCCGCTCGCTCGAAGCGTTCTCCGTCCCGCTCGAGCGGTCGCCGCTCGAGCGGTTTACGTCACCGTCTCGAGCAGTCGCACGCTCGAGCGGTTTCCGTATTTCTCTTCTCGAACGGGTGAGCGGCCGTTTGCTTGAGCCAGAAGGTTTCTGAGACCTTGCGGGCCTGATACTGGGCCGGCCCAAGACGAGAAGAATTGGGGTTTCTCTCGGTTAACTAGTTTCGGGGCTTTTTAGAGGTAAGATGGGTTGGGTTATTTTCCTCTAATGTACTGATTTAGGACCCCTAATCTAGGTACCCGATAGTAGCCCCGAGCCCTTGTTTGATTGTGAAACTTCAGACAAGGGATCATGAAGTGGAGTGGAAGTACCTAGAATTGGGATTATTGTCGGTATTTCGAGGAGTCATTTCGTCCTTTCTCCGTGGGGGGCGCGCGAGCGTCCCCCGCGGGGGTAGCCCACGAGGCCCCAGAGGAATGAGGCATTCCTCTGGGGGCTTTGAGATGAACGATTTTGGGCAAGAGTATTATTAATTGGAGTTGTGGTATCTCGAGGCAGAAGATTTCTGTTCAACTGTTCGAGCCCTCGAGTTTTTCCCGCTCCTCCCGTGTCGAGGGAGGTTGTTTGTGTGGCTCGAGCTCCCGAGTCCTGAATGGCCGAGCTGGAGTCGTGATCCGGGCCACGGATCTCTTGGATCGATCCAAGTGGCGAGAGGTCCGACACTACTCGCGGTCGAGCGAGCGCCATACCCTCTCGTGAGCCGATGGCGGAGTAGTCCAAGTGAGAGCTCGTCTCCTTTCGAGGGAGACGGCTTGTGGCCCGGGGGCGCTCTCATTGAAGCTGGGCTCTTAGTTTCTAGAGGACCGGTCCCGTTCGAGGGGGCCGGCGGCTCGAGTGCCTCCCGTCGGCGGGATCCCTTAGATACATAGTGCCCTGCCTTGGACACGCCATTTGGGTTCGAGGGTTCGTTCTCGAGCGGAACCTTTCGAGGGTTCCTTCCCATGGGCGCCCTAACTCGGGTGCTCGAGGGCGGCCGTTCGAACCCGTCCGTGGGTCGCCTCCGCTCCTCGAGACTTACTTGTGGGACCAGGTCCCCGGGTTTCTTACCGTGTAAGGGACCGTCCGTCGAGACGTCCCGTCATTGCGCCCATTCAATGCGCGTTTGTCCGTTGCAAGTGGCGCGCCTTTTTAGGCGGAAACCGGCGTATCGTGGTGATCGTGGCTTGGCGACGGTTCCGCTCTACCTCGCGTCGTGTGCGCCTAAAAAGTAGGTGACGGTTTGTCAGGGCGTTTAATGTGGTTACCGTTTTTCGTCGAGTCCGCCGGGTGCGCGCGGCCGTTGGATGGCGTAATCTGGGCCGTTGAACGTGGTTCACGCGGATCATCTTGGGCTCTATAAATATAGAGGAGCAGGCTCCTGGTTCTTCTTCCCCGCAATCTTGCCTTCCTCGCCGCCCACGCCAGCAGTTGTGCTCTTCTTTAGATCCACCCGCGCCGCCGTCTTCGCAATCGCCGTTGCCGCCACCGCCGTGACCGCCGCGCCATTCTAGCCCGTGACCGCCTCGTTCCTCGCGCCACCGCTCCCGGCGCCACCGGCCCCGCTAACGTTGCGCCGCCGCCGTTGCTCTCCCCGTTCCGCTCCCGTCACCGTCATGGGGAGGTCATCCAAGAAGACGGGCCGAGCTCCGCCGGGCGCCGTGGCAAAGGCAAGGGCAAGGGCAAGGCAAGGCGCCGCCAAGCCTTCGTGTCGGTGGTGATGGCGGACGCGCTCCGTGGCCTCGGTCTACGGTGACCGAGGGAATGCCGCTCAATCTGGTGAACGGCGGATTACTTCCGCCTAATCCGGCGGAGGGTTACCCGAGTGGAGGGTGCCGGACGACGGCGACCTCGAGCCCAATCCCCGCAGGCTACATTCTCGAGCTTCATCAGGTTCCACCGGCGGGGACTTGGTGCGCGGCCGAGCCGCTTCATGCGGGCGCTCCCCACCATTTCGGGTCGAGCTCCGGCATTTCAACCCCAATTCCATCTCGCTCGCGGCTACCTATGCCGCCGTGTGCGAGGGATATTTGGGGATGGCGCCGCAGATGGGACTGTTCACCCACGTCTTCAAGGCGACGCTCTTCACCAAGGCGGTGAAGAGCAAGAAGGCCGCCGACGACGACGGTGATGATGATGACGAGGAGGAGGAGGAGAACGAGGAGGACAATGAGGAAGAGGCGGAGGAGAAGGAGAAGGAGGAGGTGGTGCAGCCGAAGATCCGCCGCTATGTTCGAGCGGGTTCCTGCTCGCTCGGGCTGAAGAGGAAGGAATGCTGGTTGTCCGGCACGTGGTCGTCGAACAACGCCAACTGGGATCGAGAATGGTTCTACCTCCGCAACGAGGGGGCCTCTTCCCGAATATACCGGCGCGGTGCTAACCGAGCCCGGCTTCAACTGGGCGCATGGCCAGCCGGCGGCGCGCCAGCCCCGCATGAACTCTTTGCTCGACGCCATCTCGAGCCTGCGCAACCGGAGGTCCGGCAACTTCTTCCTCAACATCGTGCATGTGGTGGCCGAGTTCCACAGCCGCCGGGTGCTCCCGCTCGCCGAGCGTCCGCTGCGGCTCGACCAGATGACGGAGAATGCCGACCCTGCGGCGCTTACGACCAGCAGGATGTCCGACGAGCCTCTCCCGGTCGCTACGATCGTGGCTCGGGTGCGTGACGCAATCGACGGGGAGGAACTTTGGCGAGAACCAAGTCGGCCTCTTCCGCATGCGTCCGGAGTACAACCCGCTTGGCTACGTAAGTTTTCTCGAGATCCTCTTTTCGTCGTTTGTTTTACTCGAGCAATCCTTATCGAGGTCCGTTCTTTTGTCCGAACATCAACGACCACGCGGAGTCGAGGCCTCCGGTGAAGGAGGATGCGCCCGCCCGTGAGGTAAGACGCCTGAGGGGCGAACGAGGACATGCTGTCGTGGTCTCGAGGAGGGAGGAGAAGGCGCAGAAGGCCCGTGCGCTAGAGGAGAAGGAGAAGCGCAAGGCTAGGGCGCCGCCGGAACGTGAAATACGCCCGGCGGCGGACCCGACCGACCGGACCCCTGTCTCGAGTCGTCCGATGAGGACGAGGGGGAGGATGACGATGACGATGATGATGATGCGACGACGTGATGACGTTGTCGTCGCTCGAGCCCCGACGCTTGCTCGCTCGCGTGCAGGAGCCAACGTTGGCGCCCGGGCCTCTCCCGCGCGACGACTCGTCGCCGGTTCGAGCGGGTCGCGGGAGGGGTCGTCGAGCCGCGGTGCTCGAGCGCCGTCGCCGGCCCAAGCGGGGCAACGGGGTGGGGCGTCCCAACACTCCGGCCCGCCGCACTCGCTCGTCGTCGCCGGCTCAAGCGGGCGGCGGGAGGAGTCGCCCGTCCTTCTAGCCATGGCGGGCGGGCGCCGTCTCCGCGCGGCGGCGCGCCGTCTCCGACGCGGCGGGAATCTTCCTCCCGCCACCGTTCTTCTTCAACGGGCGCGCACACCCGGCGGGGAGGCTGCAAATGTGCGCACTTCAAGTTCTCGCGCGGCCCGTCGAGCCACGCCGAGCTCCTTCTAGCGACCGCCGGGTCGAGCGGACCTTGACCCGCGGGGACCCAGATCCCGCAAGGGACCCCGTGCCGGACCCGGCCAAGGAGTCGGCTGGAACGGGGGCGGCCGTCGGGGTCTCGAGGCCCCCGAGCGGCGCAAGCAGCGGGCTCGAGGTCCCCAAGCCCTCGAGCGACTCGAGGGGGGCGCCTGGGGCTCGGAAGCTCCCGAGCGGCTCGAGCAGCGCTACCTCAGCCGCAGGGTAAGTCTTCTTGTCGACCTGTCCCTGATTGTACTTTTCGCTTGCGTGTGAATACTTTGTCACAATGATTTTTTGTTTTTCTCTTTCTTCCAGGACTAAGCGTTCCCTGCAGTCCTTGCCATCCCTCCCTTCCATGGTGCCTACTAAGAGGCTGAGGACCACGGGAGGGTCGAGCGGCACCCCGTCGATGCCAGGTGGAGTGACTCTTCCTCCCTCTACTCCCATTTGGTTAGAGCGGGCCAAGGATGCGCTCAAGCGCGGCAGTCTGATGGCGGCCGCATCCCGTGTAGGTGCCGGGGTCGTGGCCAAGGCAGCGGAGGAGAAGGACGCCACCACCACCACGGCCTTGACCGCCGTCCCGCTCGAGACCCCGACATCGTCAGGCGCGCTGGGTGACGCGGCGGCGGTCGATCAAAGGGCAATGGTGCCAAAGCCGGCGACGGGGGCTGGATCGGAGCAGCAGCCCATCGTGCTCGAGGAGAGTCCGAGCTCGGGCGCCAAGTCTTCCTGGCCAGTCGGCCTGCGCCAGCTCGAGGAGGAGCATAGGGAGAAGGAAGGGGAGGAGACGCCCGCAGCCGCCGACCGGTCCGTGGGAGATGTGGAGATGCAGGAGGCGGGACCCGGTCGAGCCTCGCCCGAGCCGGGCCTCAACCCTCCTCGGGACATGGAGGTCGAGCCCTTGGCCGAGCAACGGGCTGAGGAGGGTGAGGCCCAGGCTGCCGCTCGAGAGGATGCGCTCGAGGAGCACCCTGCTGCCACACAGGAGGGGGAGAAGGAGGAGGAGTCGGTGGGGCAGCAGGTGGGACCGGCGGTACAGCCTGCCGCCGCTGGCGTCGAGGAGAGTCAGCCGCAAGTGGAGCAGCGGACCGAGCACCAGAGCGGCGAGCAAAGGGAGGAGCGACTTGAGGAGCACCGCCTGGCGTCATACCAGGCGCCGCTGCCACAGCCGCGGTTAGGGGAGGTCGTGGTGCCTCACCTTGTGCCCGACTCGACGACGGGCGAGGTGGAGTTCACCGTTATGTCCGAGGCCGACCACCGGGAGGAGGCCCGAGGAGGCAGACGGCGGCAGCCATCGTCGACGGCCATATGCGGTCGGTTGGTCTCGGACCCGTTGAGCCCTCCGATGCCTCTATTGAAGAACGGAGGAGGCTCGAGGCGCGGCGCTCGCCCGGAGGCGTCCTCTTCCTGTGGCTCGCTCAACGCCCGACTGCCCTGGCTGAGCGGGTGGTGACGGCGGGCGTCGATTTGGAGGCGGTGAGGAGACTCCACTCCTCCATCGACAAGGAGATGCGGGAGGAATTCCCTTTGTGGGAAAGGCCGCCGCTGGTGCTCCCCGACCCTCTCGACCACGAGGCCCCTGCGATCGTGATGAACGATCAGAGGGAGCTCGAGGCGCATATGGAGGCCGAGGAGCGCCGTCAGTGGATTGAACACGCTCTGAAGGCCGCTCTGTCGCTCGTCTCCGAGGACCTGCCCCGGCTTTCTTCTGTAAGTACCTTTGAGCACGACCCCTTTTTATTTGTGTTTGACTTATCGCTACTTGTATTTGACTTTTCCTCTCTCGTGGCTTAGACGGCGCAAAGCTGTTCATACGCCAAGTCGGTTCACATCCGCGCTCTCTGTGAGAGTGAGGACGAGATCCGGCGGTATGTGCGCTTGGGGCGGGATGCTGAGGCAGAGCTGCACCGGTCTGCCCGGCTTCTTCGAGAGGCCAACGCCGCCCTGGACGCCGCCAAGGAGGATGCCAAGAAAGCCCACGACGAACTCGCTCGAGTGGCGCAGAGGCCGGGGCGCGCAGCGCGAGAGGCGGAGTGACAAGCTCGCTCAAGCCGCGCAGAGGCCGAGTCCGCTCGCGGGGAATTATGCGCAGCCTGCATGCGGCCTTCGAGCGCTCAAGCGGGACGCGGCTACCGCGCTCGGCCGGGCTACAAGGCCAAGCGGCGGGACATGGAGCAGCTCCGTAAGGAGAAGTCCGGCGTCGAGGCCTACGTGAAGGAGCTGCGGGCAGCAACGGTCACCCGGGTGGCTGCCGAAAAGAGGCCCTTGCTAGCGCGCTTGAAGCGGAGAAAGAGCGGGCGAGCGGTCTCCAAACGGAAGCGGTCAATCTCCGTCCGGAGATGACGACGAAAGACCTCGCCATCCAGGGCGCCGGCGGGCTTACGAGGAGCCGCGCGTGGAGAAACACGACGTCGAGCGCGTCCTCCGAGAAAAGAGGGTGAGCTTACGCGGGCGCTCGATCGCGAGCAAAGGCTCTCGACCCGCCGCACCGGTAAGTGCTCGAGTCTTTTAGCCCTTTTTCGTGCGTGACTTATACGGGTTGCTCGAGTACCTGATTAAGTACTTGATTCTTGTCATCTTTTCTCAGGTTTGGATGCGGACTGGCGGGCGCGCATGAGGACGCAAGGCCGACCCGTGTGTTGCTTGATGGCGAGGTTTCGTCCAAGGCCCGCATCACCGGCGCCATCGACACCCTCGCCGCCAACCGGGGCTTCGCGCCCGTGGTGGACGCGAGGGCCGGACGCCGGCCGTGGGTATGCCAACCGAGTCGTCGAGTTCGGCGCGCTTCTCTCGGGGCCGTGTCCGAGATGCCCTCGTCTTCGGCCGCGCGCCGGACGATGGCTATCTTCTACTCGGGGTTCGGCGTCTCGAGGGAGGAGGCCGGGACCGGGATGGAGGCCGTGGCGAGCGGCTTTGCCTACGTCGAGGGCGAGCAAGAAGGAGGGGTCAACCCCGGATCGAGCAACTTAAGGCCGAGGCCGAAGAACCGGCGCCCGTCTTGGAGGCGATCTCGCCGCATGAAGTCCTCCCGGGCGTAGAGTAGATTCCAACCGGCCTGCGAGCCGTAACTGGGCAACAAGGCCCTTGTAAGAAAACAAGTATTTTTGGTTATGGGAGTGGCCCAAGTGGCCTTGAACCGTAATACTCGATGTTTATAATCGTTAATCGTTATGCTCTTAGTTTTCTCCTTGCGCTTGATGTCATTTTCCACTTCCCGCCTTTACTTTGTTTTAGCTAAGTGTTGGCGCCGTGCTCGAACCATTTCGAGAGGGGATGAGTTAAGGTGCCGTAGCTCGGAAGCGTGGGAAGCCTTGTCCTCGATCGCCCTGGCTCGACGAGCTCGAGGTAACGCAAATACTTAGCTTTCGAGAAGTTTCGAGGCGAGGAGGGGAAAGATTACGTCGAGCACCGTTTTCGAAAAACTAGGTGCGTTTTTCGAGGACTTCAGGGGGGTTCCCCCCTGGTCTAGCCCCCGAGGGGGGCTTGACTTTGTGGAAACAAAGTCGAGCCCACCTTGCGTATGAACAAAAAGTAAGAAATTGACTTACTTACTCATACGAGCGGTAAAATTTAAGCGAAAATATGTACAAGGCATCGAGGCCTAGGAGAAAAAGCGACGTAGCCGTTCGATGTTCCACGCGTTGGTGAGGGTCGAGCCTTTTCCGTCGGCTAACTTGTACGTCCCCGGTTTCAACACCTTGACCACGATGAACGGACCCTCCCAGGGAGGAGCCGCCTTGTGGCGCCCTTGTTATCTTGGCGTCGACGGAGCACGAGATCGCCGACGTTGAAATCCTCTTGCGCACATTCTTTTCGTGGTATTGCCGTAGCTTCGTTGGTAGCGCGCAGAGTGTAGGAGCGCCGTGTCTCGAGCTTCTTCGGCTTGGTCGATGGCGTTTGCCGCCTTTCCAGCATTTGTCCGCTCGTTGTAGGCCTTGAGTCGAGGGGACCCGTATTCGAGGTCGGTGGGGAGGACGGCCTCGCACCCGTAGACCAAGAAGAACGGGGTGAACCCGGTGGCTCGACTCTCGCCGTCCGCAAACTCCACAGACGAGATGGGAGTTCAGTCACCCACTTGTTGCCGTGTTTGTTCAAGCGTTGGAGAATCCTTGGCTTTAGACCTTGCAAGATCATGCCATTTGCGCGCTCAACTTGGCCGTTAGTTCGAGGGTAGGCGACTGCCGACCAGTTCACACGGATGTGGTTCCGATCGCAGAAGTCCGAGAACTTTTTGCCCGTGAACTGGGTGCCATTGTCAGTGATAATGACGTTAGGGACTCCAAAGCGATGGATGATGTCGGTGAAGAACTCGACCGCTCGCTCCGAGCGGATGTTAGTGATGGGCTTGGCCTCGATCCACTTGGTGAACTTATCGATGGCCACGAGCAAGTGGGTGTGGCCTCCCGTCGTCTTTTTGAGGGGTCCGACTCGGATCGAGCCCCCGGACCGCAAATGGCCATGTGAGGGGGATCATCCGGAGCGCGTGTCTTGGAAGATGCGTTTGCTTGGCGTAGAATTGGCATCCTTCACACGTTCGAACAAGCTTGATGGCGTCAACGGTTGCGAGGGCCGAAAAAGCCTCGCCGAATGCGTTCCCGACAAGGGTTCTTGGCGCAGCGTGGTGACCACAAGCCCCGAGTGCATGTCTCTCGAGTAGCTTCCCGCCTTCCTCGATCGAGATGCACCGCTGGAGTACGCCGCTTGGGCTCCGGCGATAGAGCTCTCTCGTCGTTTCCGTAAAGGACGTAAGTTTTGGCTCGACGAGCTAGTCGTCTCGCCTCTGTTCGATCCTCTGGCAGCTCCCCTCGAATGAGATACTCGAGGAATGGTGCACGCCAGTCGGTTGGCGGGCTCGTAGCCTGGTCGATCTCCATGACTGTGGCCCCCGTCGAGGGGGGCTCGATCGTAGGAGCAGGCTCAACAGCTGGTCCTGCCCCAGCCCCCGAGTCCCACTTTACGGATGGCTCATGGAGGTCTTTCGAGAAGACGTCTGGGGGTAGCGGCGCTCGAGATGAAGCGATTTTGGCCAGCTCGTCTGCAGCCTCATTGAAGCGCCTTGGGATGTGGTTGAGCTCGAGACCATGGAAATTGGCTTCCAACTTGCGCACCTCACTGCAGTATGCGTCCATTTTTTCGTCATGGCAGCTCGAGGCTTTCATTACTTGGTCGATGACAAGCTGCGAGTCGCCTCGAGCATCGAGGCGTCGGACCCCAAGCTCGATGGCAATGCGCAACCCATTAACGAGCGCCTCATACTCTGCCATATTGTTCGAGGCGGCAAAGTGGATGCGTACTACGTAACGCATGTGTACTCCGAGGGGTGAGATGAAGAGCAAGCCCGCGCCGCTCCCGTCTTCATAAGTGACCCGTCGAAGTACATGGTCCACACTCGGCTGGATCCGGACCGGGGGAGTTGGACGTCGGTCCACTCTGCGACAAAGTCAGCCAGCACTTGGGATTTGATAGCCTTTCGTGGGGCGTACGTGATGGTCTCGCCCATGAGCTCGACCGACCACTTGGCGATTCGACCCACGACTTCCCGGTTCTGGATAATTTCCCCAAGTGGGAATGACGTTACCACCGTCACCGGGTGGCTAAGAAAGTAGTGCTGGAGTTTTCGACGGGTGAGCACGATTGCGTAGAGCAGCTTTTGGATATGGGGGTATCGAACCTTGGCGTCTGAGAGCACCTCGCTGATGAAATACACCGGCCGCTGGACGGGGAGCGCGTGCCCCTCTTCCTGCCTCTCGACCACTATGACCGTGCTAACCACCTGAGTGGTTGCGGCGACATAGAGGAGGAGGGATTCGGCGGGTATGCCGTCTCGAGCCGGCCGTGGCGGCACGAGCACGGAGGAGATGTGAGCATGCTTTTCGGTTTCGAGAGAGCCTCCTCTCGCCGTGCGTCCACCGAAGTGCTCGGATTTTCTCGAGGAGCCGGCATGCAGGCAAGGCTTTTTCTCCCAGCGCGCAATGAACCGACCGAGTGCAGCTAAGCATCCAAAGTGATCTTTTGCACCCCTTTCGGTCTCGGATCGGCCCCATTCTCATGATGGCCGCAATCTTCTCGGGATTGGCCTCGATACCGCGCTGGGAGACGATATACCCTAACAACATGCCTCGTGGCACGCCAAAGACACACTTCTCGGGATTCAACTTGATGTTTTTAGCCCGGAGGCATCCAAACGTCAACTTGAGGTCCTCGACAAGGTTTTCTACTTTTCGAGTCTTGACAACGATGTCATCGACGTAGGCCTCGACGGTCTCTCCTATGTGTTTCTTGAAGACATGGAGCATGCAACGTTGGTATGTTGCCCCGGCGTTTCGAAGGCCGAAGGGCATTGTGACATAACAATACATGCCCATGGGGGTGATGAATGAAGTCGCGAGCTGGTCGGACTCCTTCATTTTGATTTGGTGGTAGCCAGAGTAGGCGTCGAGGAAAGAAAGTACTTCACAACCCGCAGTGGAATCAACGATTTGATCTATTCGAGGTAAAGGAAATGGGACTTTGGGACATGCTTTATTTAAACTAGTGTAATCTACACACATCCTCATTTTCCCATTATTTTTCTCTACTAATACGGATTAGCTAACCACTCGGGATGATGTACCTCCTTGATGAATCCGGCCTTCTCGAGCTTCTCGACCTCTTCGCGGATGATCCTACGCTTCTCCTCGTCGAAGCGGCGCAGCGTTGCTTGACAGTCTAGAACCGGACGGATCTCCAAGGCGTGCTCGCGACATCCCTCGGTATGCCGCATGTCCGAGGGACTCCACGCAAACATGTCGGGCGTTTGCGCGGAGAAAGTCGACGAGCACCGCTTCCTATTTGCTTTGTCGAGGGAGGCGCGATGACCGCGTCTTTTCCCCGAGGAGCTTGGATCGAGCGGAATCTTCTTGGTGTCGTCGGCGGGGTCGGTTGCCACTGTCGCTTGGGTGTTGGAGGAGAGGCTCCAGCTGCCATGTGATCGAGCATCATGGCTAGGTCTTCGATGTTCCCAAAGACGTTCATCGCTGATTCCCCGTTCTCGACGCACTCCACATCGCAGTGGTAGGCGTGCTCGTACGTGGAACTGACAGTGATGACTCCTTTTGGTCCCGGCATCTTGAGCTTGAGGTAGGCATAGCTGGGGATCGCCATGAACTTTGTGTAGCACGGTCTGCCCAAGATGGCGTGATACGTCCCCTCGAAACTGGGCACGTCGAAGGTTAAGACCTCTCGACGAAAGTTCGAGCATGTCCCAAAGACGACGGGGAGGTTGATGCGGCCGATCGTGAGCGCTTTTTGCCGTGGACCACTCCGTGGAAGCCCCGGCGCTTGGGCGGGAGGTCGGCTCTTGTGAGGCCGAGCAACGTGAGGGTCTCCATGTAGATGATGTTGAGGCTACTGCCTCCATCCATGAGAACTTTGGTAAAGCGGGCGCTGAGGATGATCGAGGCGACGACGAGAGGGTATGAGCCGGGGTTGGTGACGTGGTCTGGATGATCATCACGGTCGAACGTGATGGGAGCATCCGACCAGTCGAGGAATTGAGGCGTGGCGGGTTTCATGGCGAAAACCTCCCTGCGCTCGGCCTTCCGCTCTCGACGTGTCATCTGGGTGGTCGGGCCGCCGTAGATCATGTAACACTCGGTGATGGGCGGATACCCACCATCGTCGTCATCGTCGTTGGCTCGATCTTCGCCACCCTTATCCTTCTTGCCATCGTCCTTGTCAATGCCTAACTTCTTGAAGTAGCCTCGAAGCATTCGACAGTCCTCGAGGTTGTGTTTGACTGGTTCCTTGTGGTACGGGCAGGGTTGCTTCAAAGATCTTGTCGAAGACGCCCCCATCCGGTGGGGGTCCGGGCTTGCGCTCGGCCGCGGCCACCTCGTCTTCCGCGACCGCGCGCTGCCTTGCCGGTTGCCCTTCTTCTTCTTCCCGTTCTTCCTTTGGGTTTTGCTCGATCCCTCATCGCCCCGGGGCGGCGCGGGCTTGTTCCCGGTTCCGCCAAAGAAAGCTCCCACGGCCTCGTCGCCGCGCGGCGTAGTCGGCGACGACGTCCATGAGCTCGTTCACCGTCTTTGGGCGGTTGCGCCCGAGTTCCCGCACGAGCTCTTTGCAGGTGGTGCCTGAGACAAACGCCAGGATGACGTCATGGTCTGGGATGTGCGGCAGCTCGGTGCGCAGCTTGGAGAAACGTCGAGCAAAATCCCGGAGGGACTCCGAGGCGTTTTGCTTGCAGTTGCGGAGATCCCACGAGTTGCCGGGTCGGATGTATGTGCCCATGAAGTTCCCCTCGAAAATTCGGACCAGTCGGCCCGGTCGTGGATCCGATGGGGGAAGCTCCTCGAGCCACCGTCGAGCGGTGTCGAGAGAAACAAAGGGGAGTTGGCGTATGATCGCCTTATCCTCTCGTGCCCTCCCACCGGGGGCCCCGGCCGGAAGTCGGCCAGCCAGAGCTCTGGCTTGGTCTCCCCGTTGTACTTGACCACGCTCGTGGGGGGTCGAAACGGGTTTGGCAACGGCGTGTTGCGGATAGCTCGACTGAAGACTCGAGGGCCTGGTGGCTCGAGAAACTGCCGATCCTCGTCGCTGTCGTAGCGTCCCCCTCGATGGGCTTTGTAGCCACGGTCTTCGGCACCTGCAGCCTTGCGTCGTCGGTTGTCGTTGATGTCATGACGCGCATCTTGAAGTGCACGGTTGTCGAGGATGCGTCCTCGAGCAGGTGCTCTGCCACCTCGAGGGGGTGCCTCCTGGTGGACGGAACCCTCCCGCTCGTGCCGTGGTTGTTCTGGGGCTGCCTCACGCTGTCTCGAGGCCGAGCTCTCGGCCTGCCGGACGGCCGCGACTTGGAGGAGCCCCTGGATCTCATCTCTTATCCGTAATGCATGCGGATTCGAGGGCGCCGGCATGTCCCGCAGCAGCATAGCTGCCGCAAGTACATTCTGGCTTGCTCGAGGGAAGTGGGCTGGCTCGGGTGGCGCTTCTGGCCGCCCGTCGTTGACGATGCGGTTGAAGACGTCTCGTGCCTTTCCTCGAGCGCCAAGAGCTCGAGGAGGGGGCGGATGGTTCTGCTCAAGCGCGCGCTTGAGCAGTTCCAGATTTGCGCGTTCCTCATTCATTTTGGAGCCCATTGTGCTGCTTGAGCATCGTCTTCAGGCCGTCGATTGTCTTGGGCTTGTGGTGGCGGTCCGCGCGGCTCGATCACCTGCAGGGCTGCAGCTGCCGACGTCCCGACCGCCGGGGTTACGTCTGCACGGTTGGCTGCAGGGACGGCCATGGCGGCGCCATCTCTGGTCTCCTCATCCGACGGGACATCGTCATTGAGATGAAAACACTCGCGAGCCGGGTCATAACACCCTGAGTCCGAGTCATCGGAGTCTGGGTTGGCGCGGGACGGCGTCCAGGGCCTCCCCGTGCTCTCCTCTTCGATCCAGCGGCGCATATCCCCAACCGTGTTGCGGCGTTGCAAGCCAGGCGCTCTGTCAAACCCGCGGTCCACTGATGCCGGCCATACGATCTCCAAGTCCATGGTAGCCCGCAGGAGGGGGCCGGGGCTCTCCTCCCGCGGTCCCATGACCGACCGGATCTCGTTGGCGTACGTGGTGGCGGCGTTGGTGAGTCCGAACGGGCGCCTGCGACGAGCTCGGTAGAGTCCGTGCGGCAGCAGGTTGGGCGACGTCGGCCGCGCGCGCGCTCGAGGCGCCACGCCGGGCTCTCTCGGCGAGCGCATGGCAAACGTGAAGCTAGGGTCCACATCAAGGACTTCCTGTCCATGTGGCACCTCCTGCCGCACACTTGGCACCCCGGCTGGGTGCGTCGTGGCGTCTGGCTGGGAGGGCACACGAGCAGGGTGCTCAAGGCTCTGCGCCTGCTGGCGATGATGATGATGCGGGTGGCGTCGGCAATGTGGTGGTGAGCCATGGTGGCGCGGTCGGCGCGCGGCCCCACCAGCGCGTGGGGGTGACGAGCGTCCCCCTCCTGGTTCACCGATCGAGAGTAGAGCCATGTCGCGGCCTGGGCCGAGCGACACGAACTCTAGACTCCCAAACCAGATCACCGTGGCGAACGGAAACGATGGAGTGGGTGATGCCATCCGGAAAATGGCGGGAATTGGGTGAAAACACGCGCTACCCCTACCTGGCGCGCCAACTGTCGGTGTTTCGTACCCCGGGGGGTATTACACCAACGAGTAAATTTCTATGCGTGCTCCCTAATCCGGATGGTGATGCAAGATGGACACAATCGTTTATCCTGGTTCAGGCAAAGAGTGCCCTACGTCCAGCAGAGGGGAGAGTTTTGTATTATCTTGCACCGGGGTGCTTGTACAGGGGTGAATACAAGCGAGTCCTGAGACTTAGCGTGCGTGGAAATGTGTTGTGAATGAAGGTGTCCGAAAAAACCTTTTTTCGGACTAGGCCCTGGCGTCCCCTTTTATAGGCTAAGAGGAGGCTCAGGAGTACAGAGTAGATAGGACTATCGTGGCGTGACGTCGAACTACATGCACCGTGTCAAGTCGTCGAGACTGTAGACGCTCCGCTTGGTCTGGCTCGAGCCTGTAACAGCGTGGGCATTGATGGCCCGCCGGTCCTTCTCGATCGTGGGCCGAGGTAGTCGAGGTATGGCGCTCGTAGTCGAGCACGTGCGCCCGGGAACCCCGCAGATGGTCGTCGAGGTGGGAAAACAGCACCGTGTGTCCCTTGTTCTCGGTTGCGTTCGTCACCACTCCTCGAGTGGTTGGGAGCCGCCTCGAGGGGGCAAGTGATCCGAGCGACGGACGGGGACGATGTAGTTGGTGGCGCGAGTGTTGACGATGGCGTCAGGAGAGAGTGTCGCACGCGCCACAGTACCCGGCGTGGTGTAATAGTGCAGCCTGGCACGCCTGAATCCCGGGTATGGGCAGCGGAATAGGAGAAGCGACCGGCATACTTCTCACTATGCCGCGCACTGTAGCCATGAGGTTAGGTGGAGCAAGCATACTTCCCACTATTACATATACTGTAGCCATGTGCGTGCTTTTGGATAGGTAATGATTGTGGGCGGACTCGAGCGGCTGCTCGCTCGAGCGTTCTCCGTCCCGCTCGAGCGGTCGCTCGCTCGAAGCGGTTTACGTCACCGTCTCGAGCGATCCGCACGCTCGAGCGGTTTCCGTATTTCTCTTCTCGAACGGGTGAGCGGCCGTTTGCTTGAGCCAGAAGGTTTCTGAGACCTTGCGGGCCTGATACTGGGCCGGCCCAGTACGAGAAGAATTGGGGTTTCTCTGGTTAACTAGTTTCTGAGGCTTTTTAGAGGTAAGATGGGTTGGGTTATTTTCCTCTAATGTACCTGATTTAGGACCCCCTAATCTAGGTACCCGACACTATCGGCCCTCACCACAGCAACAATACGACGGCCGAGATAACTAGCTGTGTTCTGTGAATGCACATTCTTTACCTTCAAAGACCGACAACTGTGGGGTGGCCCGACATTGCGAATCCTCCATTTCTCGTTCCTCAGCTTTCGAACCCACACTCCCCAACCACAACGGGACTTGCACAGGACCGTGTACCGCTTCGCCTTATCGCAGTGAGTCACACGGTAAGGCCCGTGAACCCTCACGGCGTAGTCCCGCAGAAAATACTTGACATGCTCGAGCGTGTCAAACACCATTCCCTTCTTGATCTCCATATCCTCACTCTCGGCACCTCATCTTCCAAAGATGGACAACCCGGTGTCACATACGCCTCATCCACCATACTAAGGTCCATGTAATTCGGAACCGAAGGTACCTCAACATGGACGGCCCTCAACATCCTTCTCTCCGCGTCATTCAACTCCATTCTCAATGACCCGTCCCCCGGGGCTTGTAAGGACTCATGAAACCCTGCCTGACGGCATTCGGTTTCGTCCTCACTACCATCGTCCGACCCATTGTCACCACCCATCAACAAATCATCAGACAAATCATCCGACATACCATCGTATGACGTGACATCACCTTCCACTTCACCAGCAACCACCTCAACCTCATCCTCCGATCCCTCGGATATAGTGTCATACATAGCATCCTCCTCATAATACCCTTCTTCGTCAAAGTCATCACCGATTGCACCGTCTTCACTAACTACGTCACCTTCTCTAATCGGACTTTGTTCGAACTCTACCTCTTGGGTAAGGTTCTCAACAACCTCCACATCAACACATTCATCCTCACCATCAACCGGAGCCCCACGCCCCTTATAGGCAACAACTTCTAGGCACCTAACGTTGCTACTCTTCACAACGTCCACGTAGTCCTTCCATTCATCCTCACAAGAGAGTGGCATCAACACATAGTGTGGTCGTTCCTTGCCACAGTCAAATCTGCCTTGCAAACTAACCGGACATCCAAATTTCTTAACCAATGCATCAAATGTTGGTGGCCCACTAAAGAACTCAACATGTTTGTTCATGCATTCAAACTCCCCATTTTCTTTCACTTTGCCACCATAATAGCAACAAACTAACCGTTCCATCTACAAAATATATAGGCTTCCATCAACAACCATAGGGGACCATAGATAATTACATATAATACCATATCAAAAAGGATAAAACAATACTAACATACAACACTATCTCCTAACCAAATTCAACTTATTGAAATCTACTACCCAAATCATACTCAACTCGTTGACATCTCCTAACCAAATCAATCTCATTCACATATCCTACTATACCACTTCAGCCAAATCGTCCATGTGTGAAGGAAGTACGTCCATGCAACACGTAGTTTAGGGCAAATCCATAACAACACTCATACCTCTTTCGAATCTACGAACTACATTGTAACAACAAACGATTCAACCTCTCACAATTTCCTAATTTATAACCCTAGATATGCAACACAAGAAATAGAGGACGGGAGAAGATTTAGGCTCACCTTGCTGCTGCCTAAAAGGCGAGAGGAGGTTGGGGAAGACCCGGACACGGCGGGGCGGCGGCGCCGCGCCGCCTGCAATGAAGGAGGGCGGCCTACCCCGGCCTTCCTACCCGCCGGGCGACCCGGAGGAGGGGCGGCGCCACGCCGGCCCAAGCGCAGCGGCGATAGGGGAGGAGGAGGGGTAGCAGAGGAAACGGAGGAGGAGGCCAGGCGGCGGCGCCGAGTACACCGCCGGCGGCGGTCGCGCCGCCACAGCCCGGTGTAGCGGCGGGCGGCCGCTCTGCCTGCCTCCGCGCCCACGCCGCGGCAAGCTGAGCAGGAGGCCGGCGCCCTCCTCGTTGGCGGCCGAGGAGCAACTGAGAGAGGCGGGGGTCCCGTGCGGCGGCGCAAGGCGCCGGAACGGCGGGCGGCGGATCGATGGAGGCGGCGGCGGGGTCGAGAGGATGAGGGAGACTTGGAGCAAATGATTGAGCCCCGGTCCGGGCGTGCCCTAAATGAACCAGTCGCGCCATACTAACCGGCGCGATCAGGTGGTGGGCCTCTAAATGGGCCGGCCCAATACAAACCCTAGGCTCACCAGTCGCGCCAATGCATGCGGCGCGACTGTGTGGGCCCCGACAGCCACGGTCAACCGCCCCCAGTCTACGTGTAAAGTCAGTCGCGCCAAATATTCCGGCGCGACACAGTGTATTTGTCGCGCCAGCAGGTTCGGCGCGACCAAAAGGGATATACAATGCAAATAGTTTTCCAGTGGGGATTTTTTTGATTATTTGTTTAAAAAAGGATTAAATTTAAAAAAAAATCCATTTTATCTGCAGGCATGTACTAGCCTACTAATTGAATGCAAATTATTCTTTGTGAGGCCCAATTATATATCCTAGCATGCTTGTGGTAACTTGATGCTCGGTCATGTCAAAAACATTTCCAAAAGCTAATAATAAGTAATTCCTCCTCTGAATGATGGCGTTCATGTAGATATTACTAGTAGGATCAAACCAAACTATCTTGAATTGTCCTGCTCCTAACAAAAACGTAACAGTTTCCTTTGTTTTGGAAAAATAAAAGTAACCCTGCTTTTTAGCAAGAATATAACCATTTTGATTTCTGTGAAAAATAGTGAGGGCTTGTGTCAGCAACCTGTTTGCAGGTAGTAAAATTCTACTTACCTTCCATCTTTCCAAAAATCTGTATCACTTGTCGACTAATAATAATTGGTTCACATATTAATAGATATATGCAAGGAACATAGCAAAAGCTATGTTGATTCCCTCAATATGAATGATCAATCAATTGAAAACCACCAATGATGAGATGAGAATTGTGTTTCATACCACCAGCTTTGCTTGAGAAATGTGTTTCGAGAACTATAAACAATAAGAACAAGAATTATTCCCTGCTTCACACCAACGAGAAAGATGCACAGAGAAATATATAAAAAATACATCCATGGACATATATACCTTCGCGCAGTAAACTCAACAATGATCCACTGAAAAAACAGTACATTAATAGTATCATGAAACTGTGTGTGTGCGCGCTTTATTTATTTGCAGGGCTAATGAATGGCAGGGCAGCTCTCCTTTGGCAGGGCAAGGCCAGAAAACTATTCATGCCTCTCGCAGCTTTCATGCCAGAGGAGAGCTGCACTGTGATTCTCACCCTGATGAGCAACTTCTCTTGACCTCCATCAACTGCCTTCCGTTGATGCCTGTTCAGGTTTCCAGAGCCTATATATACCACAAAGCTCTGCTGCCGAAATCTGGATATCCCTTCGCATATGCCCAAATTAGGACCATGTTCTAGAAGCTAACTAACTATCACTTTTGAGTTTGGTTAATTTAGAAAGAATTTCCCTCATTGCCATTTGATTGGAGATGACATGCTTATAGCTCTTCTTGCATTAGAAAAGGAGGTCGTTATTAACATAAGCATGCATCCAATGAAGCATGCGTGAGACATGTCCTTTTCAAGATCCTAAGGATGTTATGCTTTGTCGTGGGACATTCTTATGGATCTTCCTTTGATAAATCTAGAATGTATCTGATTCTTTTAAGAAAAGTGATAGCAACAACTTTGCATGCAGGTTGAAGGGCTTTTATTTCGATCTTGAAAGACCATGTGAAGCGTACATTTAGTCAGATTAAATGATTTTAAAAAAAATACACAGTACTACACAGACGTCTAACACGCATGCACACTCACCCCTAATGAATGTTCAGCCTATTTAGAATACAATTTTGCTCATTAACCGACCAAAGTAAAAGCTTGTCACTCAGCAAGTCATTGAGAATTTTTAATGAACTTAATTCTTGTTTGTTCGTGAAATGATCATGTCATGCTTTTAAATTGCTTGAAAACATTGCATGCTTTGATGCCATTGCCATTTGCGTGTGAGTAACCCCTGTAACATCTATCAGTAGGTCATATAGTTTGGGCATAGTGACGAAGAAAAATGCAAAGTGCCATTTTTTGTTTTGCAAAAAAGAAATGCATACTTCCACATTCATTCACAATATTTCCCCCTTATGTATGCAGTAAACATATCAAAATTCAACATTGCCATGGTTGCTTACTTGTGCACCAACTGAGCTGTATTTGGTGTGGTCGCATGCATGGCAGAAATGGGGCACTGGGGGTTTTGTGATTTGTGGCAGTATGGTTGATGAATTGTCGAGTAAAAGAGTTGATAGATTTTTGGAGATTAAACAAGCTGAAACTGAGTACTATATATTTGCAAATCAGTATCATCTATCCACCAGAAAAAAATGGACAGAGGAAATTTACATTGACTCTGTAGCATCTAACGCATATTAAGCAGGATTTGGTCAAAGGCATGAAGTATTGTAGTGCCTCAAATTTACATGGTTTTTTGGCACTGATGAGCTCAAGTTTACATGGTTTTTTGGCACTTTGGTACTTCTTAAAAGAACCAGATGCACATCAGGTTATTGACAGATTGAAAGGGCATGCACTGAGATGTTCGTTGTTGAAGTATAATATTAGAGACACGTTTTTAGGGAAAATTTCAACGGGACATCTTCACATGAAGAGGAATAAACTAATCATAATGGTTTACCAATTGCATGTCTATGCAAAATGCAAAGGATTTGGAAAATAATCATGTGCTAGTGTGTTATGTTAGTGTTTATACTCCCTCCATATTGAAAAGGAAGTTGTTTTAGACAAGATTTAGGTGAAACATTGAGAATATAAATCATAAATAAGTTTCAAATTATTGAGTTTGAAAATGTAAAAATTATATAAATAGGTTTGTCTTGGAAAATGCTTTCATAAAGTATACATATATCACTTTTTGATAAATATTTGTACAAAAATAATAGGTTAAAGTTGTACTTCAAAAACTGTATCGCTGTCCAAAACAACTTCATTTTTCATATGGAGGGAGTACATGTTGTACTAGCAACAATATCAAAGGGAGAAGAATATATGTTGAAAAAGGGTGCCTTTTTGGATCAGATGAGAATAGGGACTAGTCTGATTTTCATGTGCAACTTGAAGACAGTCCTTACTAGGAAACATATCCAGACAGCATATCCACATCCTTTATCTTAATTCCTGCTATTTCTCTCTATATATACATATAATCGGTAGAAAACAACACAAAGCCAGAAAAAAAACCGGGCTAGAAGAAGATTTGAAGACGGTACAACTACAAGAGAATAAGGGTGAGAAGGCCAGCGTAATTCTCCTCTGGCACGGTCGTAGCTATGGGGCGACGAAATGGATATTAGATATAATTTATTAACATTTTCTCTACCAACAATGCTACTGGCCTACTGCTATCCCTGCCAACGAAGAATTGCCCTGCCATTCAGAATTAACCCTGCATCTCTTGTGTTCTTTCTTAAGATGAAAGAAGAATTATATTTAAAATTATAGTTGAGTACATCATCGCATTACAGCACTCTGCATCTATGTTAGAGGAGTCAAGGGCCTTGTTAGAGGAGTCAAGGGTCTATTGGGCCTTAGCCCATTAGGGTTAATTAGTCGCTTGCTTAGGAGCCAAGTAAGACCTCTCTATATAATGAGAGGAGTTGTATCAATCTAATCAAGCAAGAGCAATCAAATTTGCTCGGCTTCCCTTAGGGAGCCGGGAGATCGGGAAGTCCCCCTTTCAACCCTAGCCTCCTCTCTCTCGCAGCCGCCGCCTCCATGTGAACAGTACCCGCGGGTACTGTAGCGCGGGTACTATTCATGACTTCAGCAACCTCTCCCTTGATCCCAATCGTTCTCCTCTCGATCCCCAACGCAGCCACATAACTTCTCTCTTGCCGGCCGTGGGCAGAGCCCCGCGGCCGGCGTTCCTAGCGACCAAAACCCTAGCCCTCTCTCTCTCTTCCGCAGCCGCCACCCCGTGAACAGTACCCGGGCAGAGCCCCGCGGCCGGCATTCCTAGCGACCAAAACCCTAGCCCTCTCTCTCTCTTCCGCAGCCGCCACCCTGTGAACAGTACCCGCGGGTACTGTAGCGCTGGTACTGTTCACGGCAACAGCCGCCGCTCCCTCAATCCCAATCAATCTCCCTCAACCCTAGCAGCCACATAACAATCTATACAAAAACTGATCTTCATCTATATAGTGCCACGCCTTGTACAGCTTCAAATCTCAACATCAAACATGTATGACGTTTTGTATGGATAATTGATTGCAAATACTCATCAAAAGGCCTAAGAGCATATGCCCAACGAATGGTGGCCAACATTCATGCAAGTGGAGTGGAGAAATTTCTTCTTTCCATCACCAAAGAATAACGAAGACGATCTCGAAACTTATCCTCTCTAGTCGTTCATCGTGATAAGATGTAAACACAACAAAGCATAGAAGAGACCAGAAAAAATCATTCCAAGACAGCTCGCTTTGATGTCGCCATTCGAAAAGCTAAGTCTCAATGTTGTCATACGAAGAAAGTTGTTGACACCGTAATTATCACCCTCATCTTCAGCAGAGCCACCATTAAGAAAATGAATCCACGCTAACCCTCATCGTAGTCGGGAAGGAGGAGAAGATAAATCCCAAATACCAAAAAAACTTTGCATGGAGAGATCTTAACCCTAAAGAACTTGTTCTACTAAAAACTTATTAAAGCAATGGATCCTCACTCTCTCCGCCCTCCAACGAGAAGCCGGAGAGAGGAAAGAGAGGGGATCAGTGGTGGTGGACGCAGCCGGCAGCCGCTGCTCTCCCCGGGGCAGGGAGGGGACGACTCGCGTCCGCTTGCTGTGGATCAGTTCATAGCGCGCATGTGTTTCTTCAAGTTTTTGCTCTTTTATGTTCCAGTTGTAATAGATGGTAACAACCGGGCAATTGGCAGTAATTAGGTAGACTAAAAACATTAAGATTCAGTGGCGAAGCTACATGTATTGTGGCGGATGTGGATGCACCCATGGAATTTTGAATATCAGTGAATAGAGTTAAATTTTTCACCATGATTATGACTTAAACCCGTGCATCTATAAGAGAGCCGCATCTCCCCTCGGATCTGCTCTAACTTCACCATTGTTAAGATTTAGTACTTTTTCTTTGAAGGGGTAAGATTTAGTACTTTATCGTCATGGTAATGAAATTCGGTTCGGCCATCATCGAAGTAAATTATAGCTTCTATTTTTAAAAATTATTACTTGGAAAACTAAAAACCTTATGCGAAAAGAAGTTCAAAACTCGGGCAAAGGTAGTACTTTTCTTGTTTTGTCTCTATCTCCAGCTCAAAGGTAGAAGAAGACGGGCATCCAACCGGTGGCCTGCTACATTCGGCCTTTCTTCGGCCCACGATACTAGAGCCCAATATTCGGCCTGGGTTGAACAAAGCCCAAGCCCATCATATGGTCCCCAAAAGCCCAAACAGGCCCATGAAAAGCCTATCCCAGGCTCCCAGCTCCCACCACCACCCCACCTAGGGTTGCTCCCTTTTAACCTCGCGCCGCCACCCCCTTCATCTCTCGACGCCCATCTCCTCCTCCACCCGCCGCCGCCGCCGCCGCCGAAGGAGAAAGAGGATCCGGCCATCTCCTCGCCCCCATGGTACCGCCCCCATTCTCCGTCCTCGTGCTCCCATTCCCATCCCCCCATCTTCCTCTTCCCCGTCCCGCCCGTGACATGTGACGCTAACTCGCTTGGCGTCCCGCAGGCGTCCGAGAAGAAGCAGTCGAACCCGATGCGGGACATCAAGGTGCAGAAGCTGGTGCTCAACATCTCCGTCGGGGAGAGCGGCGACCGCCTCACCCGCGCCGCCAAGGTGCTCGAGCAGCTCAGCGGCCAGACCCCCGTCTTCTCCAAGGGTGAGTGAGCAGCACTGGCTACCGAGGTCTTAGCGGCTCCGTTTCTTGCCTTTCGCTGACGATGGATGCGTGCGTGCGTTGGTGGTTGGTCTTGCAGCGAGGTACACGGTGCGGTCGTTCGGCATCCGGCGTAACGAGAAGATCGCCTGCTACGTCACCGTCAGGGGCGAGAAGGCCATGCAGCTGCTGGAGAGCGGCCTCAAGGTCAAGGAGTACGAGCTGCTCAGGAGGAACTTCAGCGACACCGGCTGCTTCGGGTTCGGCATCCAGGAGCACATCGACCTTGGCATCAAGTACGGATCCGTCTTACTATACGAGAATCTTAGCTATGAATGATTAAGGCCATATGGTCTGCCAGTACATTGTTGTTTTGGGGATGTCTGTTATGGTTTGCTGTCGTTGTTAGAAGCTTCAAATTTTTGGCCCTCTATTTCCATGTGGTCACTGAGATTAGCGGGGACACCAGTGTTTGCAGTGATAATCTGATGCTAGTAGGTTCTTGCTTGTTTTCTGAACCCTTTGTCCATTAGCTCCACGCCCAATAATTGTTTCTGAACATGGTAGATGCTTTAGCTCACTATTAGCATGTTTTTAAAATCGATTTAAATTTTGTTTTAGGTGTTTGTTGTTTAAGGCTGAGGTAATAGAAAACGTTATTAGTGTAATAGACAGCTTTAAAACTGATGAGGAAATCACAACTCATTCTGCAGATATTGCATAGTTAATTGTCATACAAGTGGATAATGTTTCTTCTGTCCGTGAAATGCCACTTCAGTGGAAGTTTAGAGTTTAGTTTGTGTGCATTGTTGGTACAATACAGTCCTGGAATTTTTGTCATCTGCACAGAGTTTATCTGGTTTTGCATATTTGCATTTAGTGTTTGTTCCTACTGTTAAAACTGAAATGTGCTCCATATATATAATTTAATTGGCAGTTTATCTTCTTTCCATTTTTTCTGACGAGCCTTGACATTTGTATTTGAGAGATTTGATCCAATAGCCATTTAATGGCCTGAAATGTTAGCTGGTCAGCTGTGCATTGCTAACATGAATCAAGCTTTATACCTTGTTTTAACAGGCCACACAGCTTGTGAATTTTTAACAGGCCACACAGCAATGCAAATTTTAAGTCTGTCGCCAGAGGCACATACTTTCAATATGTCCTGTTTTTAGTTGTATGTATTCTCCCCAGATTCCCTGAGCCATGTCTTCTGTATTGTGCAGGTATGATCCATCAACAGGCATCTATGGAATGGACTTCTATGTCGTGCTTGAGCGTGCTGGCTACCGTGTTGCACGCCGCAGGAGGTGCAAGGCCCGCGTCGGGATCCAGCACAGGGTGACCAAGGAGGACTCCATGAAGTGGTTCCAGGTCAAGTACGAAGGTGTCATCCTCAACAAGGCTCAGGCCAACACGTTGTAAACCTCACCTTACCTGTGGGCAAAACAGCTGTTTGTCTCAGCTCCATGTGGACGCAAGATCACCTTGCAAGGTTTTTGTTCAATTTGTATTCTCTGGCCTGATGTTTAGTCCACTAGTAGAGCTAAAATCGTCGTGCCCGTATCATACTCTGTGATGTTGCTTGAAAACATGTTAGTCTGATATCCTAGCACAGCTTGTGATCTGGCTTTTCTTTGGTTACATGCTTTATCTGCCACTTGTGTTTAAGTTTTTGTTGACGAATTACTATTAGCCCGGTTTGGAAAATTGAAGCTGACTGAGGGATGGTTTCTAGTTTTTGTATTTGGGTAAAATTCTGTTGGTGCATACAAGTTCCTGCCAACTGTCGTGAGGCCATCAGGCAGTGAGAAACAAGGAAGAGCACAGCTTGTGATCTGGCTCTTCTTTGGTTCCATTGCTCTGCTACCTGCGTTTAGGTTTTGTTGACGATTTACTGTGACCCCGGTCTGGAAAATTGAAAGTACTGGCACAGTGCTAACTTTTCTGCATCGATTGCGGTCTCTACTGATTTTTCTTCCAAATGGTGGTGAAATTCTATATGGTGAGTGCAAAGTTCCTGTCATCAAGCCATCAGGGAGTATTAAACAAGGGTACGAAATAACTGATGATTTGTGTGATTGATAAGATGACTGAAGTTGTGTTTTGTTTTGAGAGAAAAACACTATAGTATGGCTGATAAGCCTGACTGACAAGTTCAAGCGAACATTTCTTAACAGCAGACAGTTCATCTGTAATAAGTTTGGCTCCTGCTGTGTTTTTGTTCTCATATACCTACTCGGATACAAATGTCTGATTTCACCTTTTCTTCGCTGGAGCATGCCTATACATGGCTCCCGTCAGCGACCATCGTTTTCATGAACACAGGTCCTCTTGAGCACTCTCGCTCAGTTCTGCTCCTTCGTTCACCTGAAATTTGAGCACTTGCTTGTGGTAGGAAACGACACCAGTGACAGTGAGCTAACGTTGAAAGCCGGCGATACCTGAAAACGACGGCGCAACGGCAACCGATCCTCTCTGACGCCATTTCCCTCGCTCCTTCCGACCTTCCCACCTGCTGTCGCGAGTGCACCTGCCGTGCCAAACTAGCTTCGCCGTCGGACCCCTGCTCACTAGAGCCGCCAATCTGGCCTGCCTCCATCGATTGTTTTACTTTTATGCCTGGGTTCCAGTGAAATTTTGCAAAATTATTACTGAACTAGGTAAATACCCGTTCGTGCAACGGGAACGATAATACCACCATAACATATATATATACGACGTGTTTTAAATATAAATTCCAATCAGTATTTATATAAATCTTAAAGAAAGATAAATAGTTAAATATAACTCTAAATTGTATTGCGAAACCGAAACATCAATGTCATATTGTTTATAATATAGGAACCTATAATATCACTTCATGTTTACGATACGTGAAAGATAAGCTTGTACATCTAATCAATAACATGTCATACATGTCTCTGATTTCTTTCCGACTTCCTCAATTACCTGAAATTCAGATAGATACAACTAATGTCAATAAAAAAATATATAAACATTAAAATATAACAGTTGTGCAAAACAGAAGACAATACCTTATCATTAAATGAGGATCTCCTTGTAGACAATATTTTTTGTGTATTTACCATTTATTTTTGTCTTCTTTTTCATATCCTTCTTATCACTGGGTGGGATGGCAAGGATCTTAATGTTCGATCTGACAATGGCTCTAGATAGCGCAACATACAATTGACCATGGGAGACGGCCGGTTCAGGCAAATACACACCAGCATTGTGGGTAGTCTGCCCTGTGCCTTGTTGTATACCTTATTGTATAGAAGGCTGGCAGATGCTTGATTTTCAGAGTGGGTTTGGCAACTGCAACCAAAAATGTTTCAGGGAAAGAATTTCAGTTTTGCATCTTATTGATTATGATTGCCAAACATTTACAATCAAGAATACAGGAGAGGCAAGCCAAACATGACCCAAGGCTTGAATTTGACATATATTTTTGGTGTTCACATAATTTGCTATCTATGTTTACAGTTTTTCATTAAACAATATTATATAAAACCTTCTGTTGTGTGATGCTCAGTCATGTCAAGGTGCATTTTTATATGACATAAGGTTTGAACATCAGCACATTCCTATGGATTTTTTCAAGTCTCCATTTTCGCCTTCATTCAATTGGATCTTGCTGCCAGCAATTCACAAGCTTGGATACTGTGAATTGTGTTCATTTTATATCTCGGTAGGAGTTTTAGAGTCATTCAGCTGCAGCCAAACCAACAGCAAGATTACACAACTGAAGGGAAATAAAATCACAATGGGTCACACACAACCCCTTTGTTCTACACTTCTATAGATGTTATCTTAGCACATTATGCTATACTGGGAGGTACAGAGGAGCTACAGATTGTGTAAGGTGAACAAAATTAAACAATAATAAAATAAGCCAATGACAACCAAGGATATCCAAATAGACGATTACTATAAAATTGGTTCTTAATTTAACTTCAACAGTGTCAATTGGCAGTTTAAGTCATGATGCCTGAAGATGTTGATTGCCAATGGTGGTGGTACAAAATTCATGGAAAGCATAATAAAGCATACGGGGATAAAATATAGAAGATCTTGCTTTAAGCATAGTCTTCTTGCACGAACCTCAGTCTATCACCATAAGTTGCTAGCCTAGAATGACATCAATGAGCGGTGCTTTAAGCATAGTCAAGATTGCTGCAGTAGATCTTGCTTGTACCTTTGCATTTGTGAGTAATCAATGGATATGAAAACTACTGCTAGGATCTAGTTTAATGACTGCTATGCATTTTTCTTAAGAAATATAAATTTTATAATGAACCAGTCCTATTGCTATTGTACACAAATCTACAGAGTCTGCAACTATGTATAGAACCAGTCAGACCACAAATGGAAAGGAAATGGTAGCAAGCATAAGGAGTGAAATCAAATTTGAAGTTTTAGCTGTTCGAAAAACTAACAATATTCAGTTCTAAAAGAATAACACTGAAAATAAATGATAAATTGGGCAATGCAAATTTCACATTGATTCCACCATAGAAAATCTGTGTCAGAAGTAGAGTGCTTAAGGGGAAACAAAAAGATAGATCCAATTTATCCTGCTAGTGATAGATTTTTCTGCAACAATTCACGAAATTGCTCAGTCATTTTGACAAACACGTAGCCACTGCACGTAATACTGCTGTCCATTCCAGAGAACCGGGCAATGGAGTTTGAAGCCTCCAGGACATTTTAGTCCTCTAGCACAATCTAGTTAAACACAGAATCTAGTTAAACACAGATCTTTCATCTGCGACACCATAATGTGTAGTAGGTTCATCTACCGGATGTCAGGTTTGCAGATTACATTCGAAGAGAAGGTGTGACATACCTATTGGGTAGTTGCTGCCGTCGAGCGGCTGCCGTCGTAAAGCGTCCGTTTCGGCGTCAAGGCGGCGTACGCCGGGTCCGCCCGCGGGCGACGGTAGCAGCCGGAGCGTCGGGCGGCGGCGGATCCTCCTGCGTCGTCGGGCGGCAGCGCGTACGGCGCGTACAGTGGCGTCGAGTACGGTGGCGACGTCGCGTCCTGAGCGGCGCGGCCGTCTGACTGCGGCGGCGGAGCGTCCGGCGGCGTCGAGGCTGCAGCGCGTACGGCGCGTACAGCGGCGTTAAGTAAGGTCGTCGCGTCCTGGGCGGCGTGGCCGTCTGACGGCGGCGGCGGCGGCGGCGCGTCCAGCGGGGACGGGGTTGGGGCAGCCGGGCAGGCAGAGGAAACGAGTTTTTTTTTTTTTTTGCGAGTGATGTGAGGCGGGTGGTTGAGGAGATTTAGGAAGTGGAAAACAGGTGCCGTGATTTCGGGACAGCCTTTGACCCGAAATAAAAACAGGTGCTGTGGCTTCACGACGCGGGAGGACACTGTCGGGCAGCCCATGGTGAAGCCGGTGCACATTAACTGCGGGTGCGGGGGAGCCGGGGGTGAATCCAAGTAGCCGGGCCGACGATATCATTTCATACTTTTTTAGTAGTAAGATAAGATAAGATAAGAAGTAAGATTCCAAAGAACGAAAGAGTGAACAAACTTTCCACTGAATCCTTTTGAGTTTTTCAGTAGTACTGTACAAACTATATCTTTTGGCACTATGTTTTCTTATTTTTCGAAGGGTCACCAACTGACCAACGTCGTTGAATTATCACCAACGTACTAGCTAATCCATTCTTGCTAATCAACACACACTCCACGAGCTCCACGAGGCACGAGCAGAGTAGGTGTAGGTAGAAGAAGAGGAGAGGGCGAGGCCAGGAGCAAGACATGACGAGCAAGACGACGGCGGTGGTGCGACCAAGATCGGCGGCGCACCTCCCTCTCCTCTTCCTGCTCCTGCTCCTGCTCGCCCCGCCTTGCTCCCCGCAGGAGCAAGACGGCGGCGGCGGCGGCGAAGCCCTCCACGGGAGCTTCGTCCGCTGCGTGGCGCGCCTCTCGCCAGCGACCACCGACCCATCGCGGCTCGTCCACGCGCCGTCGGCCGCGTCCTACCCAACCCTGCTCAACGCGACCATCCAGAACCTCCGCTTCGCCTCGCCGCGGACGCCGCGGCCGGCGCTGCTGCTGACGCCGGGGACCGTCGCCGAGGTGCAGGCCTGCGTCGCCTGCTGCCGGCGCCACGGCCTCACGGTGCGCGTCCGAAGCGGCGGCCACGACTACGAGGGCCTCTCCTACCGCTCGGTGCCCGACGCTGGCGCTTCCCGGCCCTTCGCGGTGGTCGACGTCGCGGCCCTCCGCGACGTCCGCGTCGACGCGGCGCGGCGCGTGGCGCGGGTCGGGCCGGGCGCCACGCTCGGGGAGCTCTACTACTCCGCGGCGCGCGACAGCGGCGGGGTGCTGGGGTTCCCCGCGGGGATCTGCCCGACGGTGTGCGTGGGCGGACACCTCAGCGGCGGCGGGTTCGGCCCCATGATGCGGAAGCACGGGCTGGGCGCGGACAACGTGGCGGACGCCGAGGTGGTGGACGCCGAGGGGAGGCTCCTCGACCGCGCCGCCATGGGCGAGGCCCACTTCTGGGCGATCCGCGGCGGCGGCGGCGGGAGCTTCGGCGTGGTGGTGTCCTGGACGGTGCGGCTGGTCCCCGTCCCGCGCGTCGTCTCCGCCTTCACCGTGCGCCGCCGCGGGGGGACCCGGGCGGCGGTCCGGCTCCTCGCCAAGTGGCAGCGCGTGGCGCACGCGCTCCCCGACGACCTGTTCGTGAAGGCGGCCATGGAGCCGAAGTTCGACGCCGCATCCGGCGAGAGGTACCCGGAGGTGACGTTCAAGTCGCTGTTCCTGGGCAACTGCAGCGGGATGGTGGCGGAGATGAGCGCGCACCTGCCGGAGCTCGGCGTGACGGCGGGCGAGTGCCGAGACATGAGCTGGGTCCAGTCGATGCTCTACTTCTACGGGTACACGAACACGAGCGGGGAGGAGGTCGCCGCCGAGGTGCTGCTGGACCGGAGCCTGCAGCCCAAGGAGTACTACAAGGTGAAGCTGGACTACGTGACGGCGCCGATCCCGGCGGCGGGGCTGGCGGGGCTGCTCGCCCGGGTCGTGGAGGACCGCGGCGGGTCCGTCGACGTGGACCCGCAGGGCGGGGCGATGGGCGCGACGCCGGAGGCCGCCACGCCGTACGCGCACCGGCGAGGGTACCTGTACAACGTGCAGTACTTCGTCAAGTGGGGCGGCGGCGGCGGCGACGGCGAGGAGGAGGAGGACGCGCACCTGGCGTGGGTGCGGGGAGTGCACCGGTGGATGACGCCGTACGCGAGCGCGCGGCCGCGGGCGGCGTACGTCAACTTCCGGGACCTGGACCTGGGGCGGAACGTGGAGGGGGAGACGACGTACGAGGCCGCCAGGGCGTGGGGGGAGATGTACTTCAGGGGTAACTTCCGGCGGCTCGCCATGGTGAAGGCCGAGGTGGATCCGGAGCAGGTGTTCTGGAGCGAGCAGAGCATCCCTCCCCTGTTTGAGGAGACGGGGGAACGGCGCGGGCAGAGTGGGCTGCTTTCAGACAGTTGACGAGTGAGCTTGCTTTCGGACAGTTGATGATGAGTGAGCTTCTCCTTCTCTAGATGTTCTGCATAGAACGTGATGTGCCTGCCAAAGTGCCAATAGCCAATGATGTATAGTGTCTATACCGTATTATACTACGACAATGATGTATCTATCGTACATATTATTTCTATTCATAAGTCGCTTTAACTTTCTATACCTATTTTATTATGTATTTTTACACTATCTAGATATATAGAAAAAATAATGTATCAAAAAAGTTAAAATGACTCATAATTTAAAACGGCAGGGGTAATAATTTTCATTGAATATAATGTAACATAACAGGATATATGTAGAAAAAAAAAAGGATAGTTAGCTAGGTAAGCAGCATAACTCACATGCACAATCATTCCAAATCTTGGAGTTGGAGCGACTACTCGTTCCTTTGGTGCTCATACGGTAAAAATTTACATACGTGAGTTCATAAAAATGAGTCTGCGTACATTATAAGTGTCCATGTTGTAGTACCATGTAATTCTCCAAAGAAAAAGATAGTGCATGGGCTAGGCCCTCAAAGTCCACTATGGCACCACATGCATCAATGCCATGCGTCTGACATGAGCGAGGGGTCATCCATTGCCATGGTGTGTATGATTTCAGTTTTGACGGGCTTGCGCGAGGAAGACGATAGAAGGCACAAGGTATGTCGGTTGTGATGAGCACAGCTCTAAGCCCATGCATGTACGCTTATGATCGTGCAAGAGCAGGAAATAGTGAGTGAGTACCGATCGTTGGGTGCCAAAAGCTTTCGGAGACATTCACAAAAGTAAGGTGTAGTAGGTGCCTATACGTAAACGTCTTCTCCTGTACTTTGTTTTGTTATAAATAAAAATAGATTAGAAGTGTTTGCTACACCTTTACGTTTGAACAAATTCGACTACCACAGCAGCTGATTTTTTGAACGGTTTCTGTAAAAACTCAAATGGTCAATGGGCAAGGAAATGCAGCAGGGCAGGATGAACAAGGAAATGCAGCAGGGCATGATGAACACATGGCTAAGGGAGAAACCCAACAACATATAAAACGTATATTTATTTATATGTTTTGTACCTCACCTCTGAGAACAAAGCCAAGAAATCTAAGCTGTCAAGCATCCACCCTCCTGGAGATGTACAGCGACGGGTACAGCGATTGCAAAAAATAGGACGGGTGAAAATCACCAGAGCGTTTGGTGAATCATGCTGTACCTAGATTGGTAAAGAGATAATTGTTTATTTGGCCCTAGAAAAAGTTCCGTTACATATGTGGCCTAATTTTTCTCGAAGTTGCTTATTTGGCCTTAAAGTAAATTTTTGTTACTTTTACGGCCTTCCGTCATGTCCGTTTGCTCCTTCCGTTAGGTTGCTCGGTTCCTCAAACGCGAAAAGACACGGTTGCCCTTCTCTTCCTTCCTTCCCTCAGCAACCCGACGCGATCCTTCTCTTCTGTTCTGTCCCCGACCACGCGCGAGGGCCGGGACGTGCGAAGGGCTGGCGCTGCCCCCAGTCCCCGAGCACGCAGTGAGGGCCGGGGCGCGCGAGGCCGGGACGCTCCGGGGGCCGGCGCTGCCCCCAGTACTCGCCTCCCCCCTTCTGTTCGGTCCCCGACCACGCGCGAGGGCCGGGACGTGCGTGTAGGGTTATGAGGGTGCTACGCTAGCCAGAAAACAAAACTTTTACCTCATCGCCCAGGATCTACTACTAGTTACAGGTTACGGGATTACCACTAGACGCGCAGATGCGGCGGAAGACGACTCGATGTAGTCGAACGCGTCGCGACGGTGCCGTGCGGTGCGTGGTCGTCCAACAACTCCTCCCACCACTTGCGGTTCGTGCGGTTCGTCCTCGTGCTCCGGATGCAGCACCTCCGAGGTGTCACACACGTACGAGGGAGAAGCGATGCGCCTCGGGACGCTAGGTCCGCGAGGAGCGAAGGCGAGCGTGGAGGGCGACGGTGGCTGCCAAAGGCGTGGATTGGTTGTGTGTGTTTGGCCACGCCCCTCCCCTCTTCTTATATAGGTGTCTCTCATGTGCTTTCCGACCGGAGACGCATTAGAAACCCTAAGCCTTGTCTAATTCGAGTCCAACTCGAATTAGGCTTCCACCTCTTAAAGCGTGCGACCCTATGGGTTCACGCACACATAGACATGGGCCGAATACTCCTATTCGCCCAATAGCCGACAACGGCCTCTAGCAAGGCATGACAACTCCTATGCGTACGCAAATGATCATATCGAGACGAACCACTACGACCATATACAAGTTACTCCCTTGCCTCATGATATATGGTTCAACTCGTGGGTTAACACTTAACCCAAGCACGGCCATGCATTTGTTGATCCAATCACTTGAGTGATCCAGTGATATCTCTCTCATTAGAGAGGGGCAAGTCCCATCTTGATTGTCTATGTCTCGAAGATGCTTCTCGACAAACCCGAAGACATCCTTTATAACTACCCGGTGACGGAGTAGCGTTTGTCGGTCCCTAAGCAAGTCGATACACATCTCGAGTACATACAACAATCTCGGTCGAAGGACATAACGTATATGATGTGTATAGAGACAATCTCATGTCGGGTCAGTCCGGCCTACATGTCATACATGTGCCCACATTATTAGTTCGACATCTCCATGTCCATGACTTGTGAAACATAGTCATCAACTAATAATGTGCTAGTCTAATATTCATGTGTGTCCTCACATGAACTCCGACCGGGACCCGAATATAGAATAACCATACAAGTAAAAGAGTTCCACAAACAATTCACATAATTGCCAATCAATACAAGTTGTCTTTAATGGATATTCAATGGACATATTTTATATATCATGGATACAAGCGGAATATCATCATCTCTATGATTACCTCTAGGGCATATTCCCAAGGTCTCCCACTTGCACTAGAGTTAATCTCTAATATGTCTAATCCCCATAGACCTCATGTGCGCCTCATGCTTAGGCCGTGGAAGAGCCTTTGTCAACGGATCTGCTACATTCAAATCCGTATGTATTTTGCACATTTTAATTTCACCTTCAGCGATGAACTGTCGAATGAGGTGAAATTTCCGCCGTACATGTTTGTTCTTCTCGGTGATTCCTTGGCTCCTTAGCTGCGCTATCGCCCCATTATTATCACAATGTAGATTCAATGGGCTAGCCGCATTAGGAAACACACCAAGATCAATGAGGAAACGCCTCATCCAAACACCTTCCTTTGCAGCTTCCGGCCGCAATGTACTCGGCTTCGTTGTAGAATCGACACCGTCTCCTGCTTGGAACTTTTCCAGCCTTTGCACCACCGTTTACCGTGAACACGAAACCCGATTGAGATTGTGAATCATCTACATCGGTTTGGAAGCTAGCATCGGTGTAACCATTTACAACGAGCTCTTCCTCACCTCCATAGATCGAACTCATCCTTAGTTCTTCTCAAGTACTTAAGGATGTTTTTAACTGCGTCCAGTGACTCTCACCAGGGATTGCCTTGGTACCCGCTCGCAACACTTAGAGCATATGAGACATCCGGGTGAGTACATATCATGGCATATATGATGGAACCGACTTTGCCGAAGCATATGGAACCTTACTCATGCGTTTGCGCTCTTCATCGATGAAGGACATTGCTTGTCGCTAAAGCGCATACCATGTGACATAGGCAAGAACCCTTTCTTGGATTGCTCCATGTTGAACCGTTTCAACACCTTGTCAATATATGTATCTTGGCATAATCCTATTAGCCTTTTCGACCTATCTCTATAGATCTTAATGCCCAAGATGTATGTTGCATCTCCCAAATCCTTCATAGAAAAACTATTATTCAGTGAAGTCTTTACAGATTGCAACATAGGAATGTCATTCCCAATCAATAGTATGTCATCCACATACAAGATTAGAAATACAACAACGCTCCCACTAGCCTTTTGGTAAACACAAGGCTCTTCTTCATTCTGACGGAAGCCAAACCCTTTGACAACCTCATCAAAACGAATGTTCCAACTCCGAGATGCTTGCTTTAACCCATAAATAGATTTCTTAAGCTTGCATATTTTTCCGCATTATTTGGATCAACAAAACCTTCGGCCGTATCATATACACGTCCTCTTCCAAATTTCCATTTAGAAAGGCCAGTTTTAACATCCATCTCGCCAAATTTCATAATCGAAATAGGCGGCTATTGCTAGAATGATCCGGATAGATTTAAGCATCGCTACGGAGAGAATGTCTCGTCGTAGTCAATTCCTTGAACTTGCCGAAAACCCTTTGCGACAAGTCGAGCTTTATAGACGTGAACATTTCCGTCCATATCTTTCTTCTTTTTATAGATCCATTTGCACTCGATGGGTCTAACACCATCGCGGTCAACCAAGTTCCAAACTTGATTATTTCCCATGGAATCTATCTCGGATCTCATGGCACTCTCGCCATTGCTCGAATCTGAGTCCATCATAGCTTCGCGTATGTTGCGTGTTCCGTCATCGTCCAAAAATAACGATCCCCACGCAACTTGCAAAGTCTTGCCGATCTTCGTGGTTGTGGAGGTGTTTCGGGCCACGGGCATCTCAACTTGTTCTCGCTACATTAGCATCACTCGTAGAGTCCTTCTCGACGGCTCATCTTGAACTTCTTCAAGATACACCTTTTGTCCACTCTTCTCTCTTTGAGAAACTCTTTCTCTAAGAAAACACCGTTTCGAGCAACAAACACTTTGCCCTCGAGCGGTTGTAGAAGTAATATCCTAAAGTTTCCTTTGGATATCCCACGAAAAAACACTTGTCCGATTTGGGTGTTAGCTTATCTCGATATAAGCCGTTTGACATAAACCTCACAACCCCAAATTTTTAGAAAAGACAAACTAGGACTCTTCCCGGTCCATATCTCATATGGTGTCTTAACTACGGACTTAGATGGTACTCTATTCAATGTGAAAGCGGCTATTTCTAGAGCATATCCCCAAAACGATAAAGGTAGGTCCGATCAAGCTCATCATAGACCGAACCATGTCCAACAAAGTCCGATTACGCCGCTCGGACACGCCATTTCTCGTGGCGTTCTGTGGCGTAAGCTGTGGAACAATTCCGCAACTCTTAAGATGATTGCTAAACTCATGACTCAAATATTCGCCTCCACGATCGATCGCAAGGCCTTAATTTTCTTGCCACGTTGGTTCTCTACTTCATTCTGAAATTCTTTGAACTTTTCAAATGTTTCGGACTTATGCTTCATTAGGTAGACATAGCCATATCTACTAAAGTCATCGGTAAAAGTTATGAAGTATTGAAAACCGCCTCTAGCCGTCGTGCTCATTGGTCCACATACATCACTATGTACTAGTTCCAATAAGTCAGACGCTCTCTCAGGAAAACCTGAGAAAGGCGTCTTGGTCATCTTGCCTAAAAGGCAAGTCTCACATGTCTCGTAAGATTCAAAATCAAACGAAGTTAGAAGTCCATCATCATGGAGCCTCTTCATGCGATTTTCACTTATATGACCCAAACGACAATGCCACATATATGTAGGACTTAACTCATTAAGCCGAGGCCTTTTAGCATTAACATTACAGACAGGTGCATCATCAAGATTTAAAATAAATAATCCATTCACAATGGATACAAGAGCCACAAACATATCATTCTTCGAGATAACACAACCATTGTCTTTACTCGCAAATGAATAACCATCCTTCATCAAACATGAAGGTGACATAATGTTTCGACTTAGACTAGGAACAAAATAACAATTATTCAATTCCATGACAAATCCTGACGGCAGGTGAAGTTGCATCGTCCCGACGTTCAACGCAGCAACTCTTGCATTGTTGCCCACGCGGAAATCAACCTCTCCTTTCTTCACGCTTCTACTTCTTATCATTCCTTGCATCGTATTGCAAATATGAGCAACCGATCTGGTATCAAATACCCAAGAATTGATATAAGAGTTAGCGAGGAAGATGTCTGTAACATAAACAACAAGCGTATGAGCGGGAGTACTTTTACTACCGCCGTCCTTCTCTAAGGACGCCAAGTACGGCTGCGGTTTCTCTTCCAAGTGACCATTCTTACCACAATGAAAACATTTAGCATCGCCGGTGGTCCAGCTTTGGGGCGGGCGGAGCTGGCTTGGAGATCTCATCTTTAGCCTTGCCCTTTTTCTTCCCCTCCCTTCTTTCTCTTAAAGTTAGGCTTGTTCGGACGCCAATACTTGGCCACCGACCTGCTTCTTAATGTCGGCCTCTGCTTTTTTCAGCATGCCACACAACTCATTCAAGCCCCTCTCGCCCCATGCATATGGTAGTTCGCAATGAAGTTCCCATAGCTAGGTGGCGTAGACGAGAGAATGAAATCGTAGCCAACTCGGGCCAATTGGGAAGCCTAGCTTCTCCAACCTCCGAGTGTAACCAACCATCTTGATTACGTGTGGCCCAACAGTTTGCACCCTCTGCTAGCTTGGTCACAAAGCAGATGCATCATTAGCAGGCTCATCTGGTAAGGGGTGTCTAGATATTCCTCCTTTTTCTCAGCCCTGAGAACAATTCTCAGATTGCGGATCCAATCCGCATAATTTGTTCCATTCAACTTATCTTTCTCAAGAATCGAACGCAAAGTAAATGGTTGCTTAGAAGACGCCATTAATCTACAACATAAGTAATGCAAAATACTAAGACAAAATATCCATGATAGAGTAAATAATATCAAATAAGATCTACTCCCACTAAAATCAATATCCCTCGATTGAAACTTAGTGATTCAAGACCCACAACTAGCAAGTCGACTAGTGAGCTTTAGCATCACCGCTAGAAGACATGATAGATCGGTAAGCAACTCTTTGCTAATCATATCGCATATGACTCTTGTTGTTGGATAGCATCTCTATGCTTGGGTTACCAACTTCTCATGCTCCAAGGTCCCTAACCGTTAGGATGACCTTGTTTAAGCAACCAAACCTTCTGCAGTAAGTATCCGATACGAACCTGTCTTAGTCAAGTAAAATCGATGGCACCCTAATTTCATAGACCCACCATCGATTGTACAAGACAATGACAGTGCAAGGTTTGGGGAGTACAAACTTAAACATTACGAGGGATCGTTCTACTTCACTACCGCACGAATGTAGACAAAAACATTATAGCATGTGAAAATAGAACATGGTAAGAACGACATAAACACAGATATGGGCTATACCAGTCATCAAAACCTGCAAAAAGAGGTAACCGATTCCGACTACAAAAAGTAAATCGCGAAAAACTCTATCTTCCAAGCCGTTTTTCGCAAATCTGGCTCAGGCCAAACTGACAAGTCAGTTTGGGGTGTATGTAAAATTTTTTCTCTACAACTTTCGTTTAAGAATCGTCTCGATCCGAGTTACGGTTAAAAAGTTACAGCTGTTTTACGAACAGAACTTTTTCAGCAACCCGGCGCCCGGTGGCTGATCCAATCTGCCACCGCCGCGCATCTCATGCGCTCGGCACTTGACCTAGGGTTCAATTCGATCAATCTGATTGATCTCTAACTCGCCGTGATTGGATTGACATGTATCACTTAACTCGGATGGCGGAATTCCGACCGGTACGAGTAGATCGTTACAAGACCAACGTGGCAAGATCATGAACCAAGATCAGAGACTCATCTAAAACCACGCATATCATATATGCGACATCCAGAACCTATAACAACGCAGTATAGAGCTCCGATACCACTGTAGGGTTATGAGGGTGCTACGCTAGCCAGAAAACAAAACTTTTACCTCATCGCCCAGGATCTACTACTAGTTACAGGTTACGGATTACCACTAGACGCGCAGATGCGGCGGAAGACGACTCGATGTAGTCGAACGCGTCGCAACGGTGCCGTGCGGTTGCGTGGTCGTCCAACAACTCCTCCCACCACTTGCGGTTCGTGCGGTTCATCCTCGTGCTCCGGATGCAAGCACCTCCGAGGTGTCACACACGTACGAGGAGAAGCGATGCGCCTCCGGACTGCTAGGTCCGCGAGGAGGGCGAGAGCGTGGAGGGCGACGGTGGGCTGCCAAAGGCGTGGATTGGTTGTGTGTGTTTGGCCACGCCCCTCCCCTCTTCTTATATAGGTGTCTCTCATGTGCTTTCCGAATTGGAGACGCATTAGAAACCCTAAGCCTTGTCTAATTCGAGTCCAACTCGAATTAGGCTTCCACCTCTTAAGCGTGCGACCCTATGGGTTCACGCACACATAGACATGGGCCGAATACTCCTATTCGCCCAATAGGCCGACGACGGCCTCTAGCAAGGCATGACAACTCCTATGCGTACGCAAATGATCATATCGACGAACCACTACGACCATATACAAGTTACTCCCTTGCCTCATGATATATGGTTCAACTCGTGGGTTAACACTTAACCCAAGCACGGCCATGCATTTGTTGATCCAATCACTTGAGTGATCCAAGTGATATCTCTCTCATTAGAGAGGGGCAAGTCCCATCTTGATTGTCTATGTCTCGCGGCATGCTTCTCGACAAACCCGAAGACATCCTTTATAACTACCCGGTGACGGAGTAGCGTTTGTCGTCCCTAAGCAAGTCGATACACATCTCGAGTACATACAACAATCTCGGTCGAAGGACATAACGTATATGATGTGTATAGAGACAATCTCATGTCGGGTCGATCCGGCCTACATGTCATACATGTGCCCACATTATTAGTTCGACATCTCCATGTCCATGACTTGTGAAACATAGTCATCAACTAATAATGTGCTAGTCTAATATTCATGTGTGTCCTCACATGAACTCCGACCAGGACGAATATAGAATAACCATACAAGTAAAAGAGTTCCACAAACAATTCACATAATTGCCAATCAATATAAGTTGTCTTTAATGGATATTCAATGGACATATTTTATATATCATGGATACAAGCGGAATATCATCATCTCTATGATTACCTCTAGGGCATATTCCCAACAGTGCGAAGGGCCGGCGCTGCCCCCAGTCCCCGAGCACACAGCGAGGGCCGGGGCAGCGCCGGGGGCGCGCGAGGCCGGGACGCGCGAGGGGCCGGCGCTGCCCCCAGTCCTCGCCTCCCCCACCGGACCGCCGGCGCCGCCTCCCCCATCGGCCGGGGTGGGCATGGATGACGGCGGCGGCGGCGCCGCCCAGGCCGGCGAGGAGGAGGGTCCTCCGCCCTCCACAGCAGCGGATCCGGGGCCCCCGACGGCGAATCCGCGGGCCCTGTACACTGCAGCGGCCTCCCGTCCCGTCCAGCGTCGCCGTCCAGGAGGCGCCACCGTCGCGCTTGTGGCTCGAGCGCGCGCAAGTCCAGGCGCAAGGGCGGTCCGGCCTTGTCATGACGGCACAGCCAGCTCCTCCAGCGGCCTAGGCCCCCAGTCCGTCGACCCAGCTCCTCCAGCTCGCCAGCAAGAAGAGTGAGTACACTGTTTTGGTGCTAGTATGTGACTTCACTGGTGTTTCAATTTATAATTTCTGAAATTGTATTCCAATTGTGCATGACAGTATGGATTCCAAGTTCAAGTTAGAAATCAAATTGGTTGGCAACCGTAAAAAGTGTAGACAAGAGTTCAGTTGTTATGCCTTTGACATGGATATTGATTCGGACAAAACAAATTTTATGGATCTTTATAAGTCGGTGGTAGAGAAGTGCCCGCCTTGATTATTTAGAAGTGGCTCATTTTCAGTATTATGATGAAGAATTAAAATCTTTTCCTGAAGTAAAAACTGACCAAGATTTGATGGCTATGTTTGAGAAACATCGGAAGAAAAAGTTCATCATCATGTTTGTTGTGTACCGAGGTCCTGCTGATGCATATGAGCCTGTCAAAGAGTGGGATTTTAGTGAGGAAGAGCAGCCTATTGGAGAGGATGATAATGCTGAGGAAGAGGATGGTAATGCTGAGGAAGAGGATGATGATGAGTACCTTAGGAACCCTAAACCACAGAATGAACATGTAGGTGTTGATGAGGAAGATATGTACCTTGACATTGTCCCCCAACCTAACACTGTACAACCGGTTCAGAGGCCAGTTGAGAGTTATGTTGTTGATGATAATGAGGATGAAAGTGGAGGAGGTGAGTCAGAGAATGATGATGAAGAAGAGGAGGAATGCAATGAGCACAGCTATGTTCCAAGTATACATCATGATCCTAAGGATCCACCAATGAAACAAGGCTCTACTTATGCAAATATGTACACCTTCAAAGTGTCACTTTCTCAGCATGCAATCAAAAACCGCTTCGAGTTCAATATGGTAAAGACTGGACCAAAGAGGTACAGGGCATATTGTTCAATGAGGGACAAAGAGAAATGTCCATGGTGGATATATGCTTCTACAAAAAAGGATGACTCCACTGTAGTGGTAAGGCTTTGTGCATTTGTTAAAGAGTTGAGAATTCATATTGTTTCTATTCATCACTAAATTGTGGTCAAGGAGCCATTTCGACACCATTTGCAAGGTAGACTATGTGACCAACAACCTTGTAGAAAGCTTCAACAACTGGATCAAGCCTCACAAGTCCATGAACTTGGATGATTTCTTGGACAAGCTGAGACAAATGCTCATGTCAAAGTGGAACAAAAGAAGGAAAATAAGGAAGAAACTCCAAGGCTTGATTCTACCCCACATCATTACAAATTTGAATGAGGAGAGTAAGGAGAGAAACTTGGAACTTGAAGAATGCTCAGAAGAGATTGCAGAAGTTACTTGTAGGGTCGAGATGGACTAGAAGGGGGGGTGAATAGTCCTTTCTAAAACTTATCGCACCGGCTAGCCGAAATAAATGCGAAATTAAAACTATTGGCCTAGCCAAGACTTTACCCCTCTAACTATAACTCTAGATGCACCTTGTAAAAGATCCTACACAAGTAATCAAGGTGCCAATCTAGCTAGTGTACTCCTAAACAATTCTAGCTTGCAAGGTCACACAAACCTAAGCAACTAGTACTTTCACAAACCGGGGAGCACCTACACAATTCTAATGAGCAAAAGCACAAAGCCAACCTAAGCTCACTAGATGCTCAAGGACAAGGCTACACAAGCCGAATCCAAGAGCGCAATTCACTTAACTACACAAGCTAAGCGAAGCACTTACTCTACTTCTAGCTACACAAGCAAGAAGGTGCTCAACTAGCTACACAAGCAAAAGAGCACAAGAGCAACTACTCAAGCCAACTATGAATGCAAGAATAAGAATGTAGAGACAAGCTTGAGTGAGAGGGGATGCAAACCACCGCGAAGAGTGGACACAAGAAGTCACGGCGATGGCCAATCACCGGGCGTAGAAACCAATCACCTACAAACAAGCACAAGGAGGTCGAAGCCTCGGCAATCACAAATCGACACACGATTTTTCCCCTGGTTCACTTGGTCACCACCAAGCTACGTCCAGTTGTGGCGATGCACCGACTTGGTGATGAGGTGCCCGCTCAATTTGGCTCACTGCCAAAAACCCCCATGGGGAGCCGCACCTCCAATCCACACAAGACCGGGATCCTCCAAGCCACGCTCAACTAGAGTAGCCAATTCGAGCACCCGCGGGAAAGGCTCAAGAACCCCTCACAAATCCTCCTCCGGAGCACCGCACAATCTCCTTGCGTGCTTCGAGAGTAACAAGCACATGTTGACGGTCGTTAAGTATCAATTTCATACCGTCAACGCAGCAAGAGAAAGGACTAATTTGAATTCACTTGTTAGATATAGGGGTTACACTGACAGAATTCCACGAGTTTTGGTGATTGTCTATTTCTGCAGGGGGTTATTAGAAAGAGAACCAAAGGAGGCCCACATGTCATGATTACATAGAGATAAAGACCGAACGGGTGAAAAAGTATAATCTAGAAGACTCCAGAAGGCGACCCCTGAAGGCTGGGCCCCACCTGGCAGCCTGGCCAGTCGGCCGCCCAAGGGGGGGAGTCGGCCGACTCCCCACCTCAGCCAATGGCGTTGAGTCTCGCGGATCCTGCCTCCACCGCCTTTTAGGATGAATAATTATCGTCCATTTAGGTCGGTTTGATCCGAGGGCTGTGGTCCATCCTAGGGGCTATATATTCGAGCCCCGGCCCCCGGGTGAAACCCTAATTCATTCTCTCTTCATTCATCCGAGAGGATTCGAGAGAAGCCAGAGCCATCATCTCAATTAGAGCTCCATAGTTTAGTAGCATAGCTACATAATAGATCTAGAGGGAATCAAGCCTAGCTTGGAGTCCGGATCGTCGGAGTTCTTGGTAATTCCCCTCTACATTCTTGTAATATTCATCATTGTTCGTGATACTATGAGTAGTACTTTATTCTATTCTATTATATCGACTTGACTTTGCTCTATTTGATTATGTTCTCAATTATATCGTTCTTAGTCTACTTTGATTATATGTTTAGCATAGTTGGACTAGAATTATGTTTATGCATAGGATCGTATAGCGCTTGCTCATTAGGCCAATGGGTGAGTGATAGATATTGTGTAGGCATGGTGTCTATACCGTATTTATCTGCGATTGCACCCTATATTCCGGATCGTGAGGTAGATCGCGGGAGTGACATCCCGTTGAGTCCTTTGTAGCCCTTCTCCCGAGTATAGGTCTAGCGTAACAAACCTATTACATTGAAGTCATTGCTATGTCTCTTGTCTTCTCTCGGTAATATCACTATGCATAGATGTAACCTTTTTCCGCCATGATTGCTAGATGTTCTTGCACTAATCATTGTATGCTTTGACTTTATAGTTAGAATAACATAGGATTATACCCTAGATCGTCCTAGTCCATGCTAGTGTTATAAGCTTAAGAGTGCTAAGTTGAGATGGCTGTTACTATTATTTTATATGGCTAAATGCTCTCATTTATCTTATGTCATTTATCATTCATTACTATATTTTATGTGACACTTACCCCGTATGAGATGATGGATACGTATAAGGTTAAGCTCTCCATTATCGCATGTGCATTGCTCATCACTCATTATCCAAGTGCATTCCCTTCCCAAGTGGTAAAATTACAAATAACGATACTGGATTACTCCTGGTTAAAATGCTACATCGGTATTATCGTGCGCTTGCGGATCCCATATTTATTTCTAGTAGCAGTTGCATTATTTAGTACCAGCATTTTTGGCGCCATGTTGGGGATGACAACCTAACACTAAGTGGCGTTAGAAATGTCAACAGCACACCGGCTTGCAACACGATCATCTAGTGCCACTCGATGCAAATCTCTCAATGCAACGCACTAGAATCGCTCACTCACTCGATCGGATGATCTCTATCAAGCACAAGTGAGTAGAGGGCTCTCCAAGCACTCTCCAAGGTGGACACCAAGTCCCCAAGGTGCTAAGCACCGGCCAAGGCCGACCACATCTCATATTTATAGCCTCCACTTTGAAACTAGCCGTTAGGACGCTCGGGGTGCACAGAATACACACGCCGGACGCGTCCTACGCTAGCGCCGGATGCGTCCTACGTGTACACCACGCTGCGTGCCAAGACGAGGTTCAAAACTAGCCGTTACCCCTTCAAAACGTGAGCGCCGGACGCGCATTTTGTGAGCGCCGGACGCGTCCTACGCACGCCAGACGCTACCCAGAGAGCACTTTCTCGCAGCCCATCAACGGACGCTGATTTTGTGAGCGCCGGATGCGTCCTACGCTCTTCGGACGCGTCAGACGCTTAGCTCCGGACGCGTCCGGCACTCTTGAGGGCAGCAAACCACTTTACATTCATCCGGGCATATCTCTTGGCTCCGAACTCCATTTTCGATGATCTTGGGCTCGTTGGAAAGCTTATTCAGAGGGCTAAACAACCATCATACCCTCTTGATCCAGAACACTAAGGATCAAAGCAGTTTTCCAAACCAAGAACCACCAACTCTCTTTTCCAACACAGGATTTTACCGAACCTTCTCCAACTTCTTTCTTTTCTCAACTCCTTTGCAAATGTGCCAACACCACCATCATGTGCATGTGTGTTAGCATTTTCACAATCATTTTCAAAGGTTTTTCTCTTGCTCTCACCACGCCACTCGATCCTAGCATGTCATAATGTTAGATCGCTCAAGTGGCACTAGATGATCGATATGCAAACAAGTTTGCCCCTCTTGATAGTACGGCCATCTATCCTAAATCCGGTCATCAACTTCTTTACACACCTCATGACCAGTGAAATGAAATTCCCTAAGTCATACCTTTGCCTTGCGCATTTCCATTTCCACCATCTTCCACCAAAGTGCCAATGGAACACATGCACCGACACGATCTCAAGTTGATATGATCCACTTCATATCATCATGCAACCCTCTCGGTCCATCGATCTTGATCTCACTTGCTCTTCACCGCCTCATAGTCCATCGGAACCAAGTCTTGCTCAAGCTTCACCATCTCTAGGTACATCGCTTCAAAGCCTCGACTTGTCCTTCACACACCCTCCGGTCTCGAGCCAAGCCTCATCTCGATCTTCACCATTTGGTCACATGACTCCATGTCATGTCACATATGCAATTAAGCTCCTTCATTGCAAATTCATCTGTGGACTAAACTCCTGTGTATTCTCATAGTCACACCATTAGTCCATCTAAGTTGTCACTCAATTATCAAAACCAAACATGGGACCTTTCAATCTCCCCCTTTTTGGTAATTGATGACAACTCTACAAAGATATGGAAATAAAGTTCATAAATGACTTTATGTCACTTATCCAACATTTAAGCTCAATGTTGTGATTTGGATAAGTACCACAAAGTCAACTTGGTAGTGATAGCTCCCCCTACATGTGTGCTTGTAACACCCTAAACTTTACATGATTTTAAATTAGCTAAAATGATTTAATTATGCATTTTGTGAGCGTTAAACATAGGTTAAATATTAATTTTATGAAAAATAAAATCAATGGTAGGTCAAGAAGCATGCTTGAGCATTCATGCCGGTGCATTATTTTATTGTGTGTTGTGTGGTTTTTACTCAAAATGAAAATATATTCAAAACCCTTTTTAAAACTTTATTTGAAAAGCTATTTAAACAAAAGAAAAAGGTTTTCCTTTTCCCTCCCTTGCTCTTCTTCTATTCTCGCCCAGCAAATGTTGGCGGTGCTTAAACTCATTTCTAACCCCGCCAACTCTAGTCTAGGCAACACTAAAATTCATCTAGAATAGGCCTCTACTCTAACTATTTCCACGGTGTGGTGCGTGATTCTTTGTTTTGCGTGACATGCCTGAAATATACCTAAAATAGACCAAGACATTAAGAAAAACACTTAGGTGAAAACATCTTTTATTTTGGTCCAAGCAAAACAAGGGAAAAAGAAGGGAAATCCAATTTCAAGGCCGGCCCAACTAGAATCACCAGCATGGGCCGAACAGGGGCCCAACAAGGAGGCAACCGACCAAAGCTGAAGGCCGGCGGGGCCCAGCTGAGCATGGCCCGGGCCCAGCTTTGGTCGGTCGGTTTGTTTGCCGCCTCTGATGGTCGGTTCGGGGGTGTTTTCGACAATTGCCCTGCGGAAACCGACCATCTCACTCCTATATAAGCATGGGCAAGCCTCCCCCTTCAACAACAATTCATTCTTCATTTTTAGTCTCACTCTTCACCACACCTCCATTCTACAAGTGTACAATAGAGAGAGTAGAGCCACTCTACCTAGCCTAGCTAGAATAGAAGTAAGGAGTGAGAGAGGAGCAAGAGTAGAGCATCTCTCCAGGAGAGCTCTCGGGAAGCTAGTCTTCCACGGGGCGGAATGCCGGATTTGTCGGCTCCCTCCTCACTTGTACCTCTACGACGTCTTGCTACTTGAAGTAAGACATCGTGTTTATCTTTCGGTAATACCTTTGAGTAAGCTATTCTTGCTTGTTATCTTCTTGCGGGTTCGTCGTTCGTTCTTGTGGCGGAAGCTCTAGTAAGAGGACCCCGATAGAGACGGAGCTCCCGATCACCGCTAGAGTTGTAGCAACCGGCATAGACGTGGTGTCTAGGCTAGGAACTACCTTCGTTTGCTTCGTAGCCCACGGTTGAGGTGGTAGGCGGCGGGTGGTGACAGCCCCGTCCGTCCCTTGTAATCCCCCACGTCCGGTTACGCCGTAGAGCCTCAGCCGGCATCACCCGGCGCGACCCGGGTGCGATCCGGCGCCCGAAGTAAGAAGTATAGCATCAAGTTTAGCCACCTCTTAGGCCCGTTACCCTAGAAAACCTCATTTCCTAAGCTATCCTACTCCATCTCTGGGCAACCTCTGTCTAGAATTAACTCACAAGCCGTTCTTCGTGAAAGAAATACGATACCCGATTACTCACCGGGTGAAGTGCTATAACGGTGATTTCCGTGCGCTTGGATTTGGCCGCACACGCTAAGAAACGCCAACTAGCATTTCGGCGCGTTGTTCGGAACGGTTGTCGCGCTTAGCTCGAACCGAGATTGCCCGTGTACCTTGACCTACCTTTGCTCCACTTCTTTTGTTTTATTTTAGAAAACAAAAATATTCATGGAGCAACCAACCATTTACAACCTATCCGCTCCAAAGGGCGAGCTCATTCAAACACCCCAATCCTCGAAGCCTATCATAGCTTCCGAGTATGAGCTCCGCCCTGGCTTTATAGCCATGGTTCGGGACCAAGCCTTCTCAGGCTTGGAATATGAAAACCCTTATGATCACCTACGGGAGTTTGAGCAACTCTGTGCGTGCCTGACCATTGTGGGCATGTCACAAGATACATTGCGGTGGAAATTGTTTCCCTTTTCTCTCCATGAAAAGGCGAAGCAATGGTACACCCAAAACGTAGGGAAAGTAAACGGAGATTCGGAAGAATTGCGTAAGCATTTCGCTCCACATTCTACCCTATTTCTCGTGTCGCTTCCCTACGACGGAGGTGCTCAACTTCCAACAAAAAGAGAATGAAACCATAGGTGCAGCACAGGGAACGCTTTTTGATCCTAACACGATCGCCCGGACTGTCTATTCCTAACCATGTGCTCTTACAACATTTTTGGTTAGGATTAGACAAAATTCTGCCCTATTGCTCGATGTAGGCTATGGGAGGGTCGTTCCGGACAAAACCACCGAAGAGGGGCAAGCTCTCTTGGATCGCATCCAAGAGAATACTCCTCCTTTAGAACCTATCCATGTAGAACCCGAGCCAATAAAAGAGGATGTCTCTTCGGCATCAGCCGAACCTTCCCAATCCATAGAGAGACCCTCTCCCGAACCAGAACCCAAGACGGAAGAACCCATGGATCTTCCGGCTTTCGAGGATGAGCTTTTCGAAAATCTAGGAAATACCTCGCAATACGGATGTCGCATCAGACCACCAATTCCCGTCGCTCCTAGCGAGCCCCTTGATGAACTTTTTCTCAAGGAATCAGTTAGAGAGTTGACTTTTGTTATGAGCACGGAGTGGGTAGCAGAAGGTGAGTTCTCGTCTGAAGTAATTCAGATTCGCGCTCCATCTTCTACCCGCCGTTGCAAAAATTCAGCGGAATTGGGTGGACGCTTTGTATAATCCCACAGTTGGGGCGAATTTAATGTCCCATTCCTATGCAGCAACATGTCTAGGAATGGAGTCATTTACTCCAATAACACGGTCCTTAAGAACGCCAGATTCTATTCAAAAAGGACTAGGGATTGTACATAATGTGACACTCCACCATGAAGATGTCGAAATGTCCCTGGACTTTCTTGTCTTTGACATCCAGGACTTCGACATACTCATTGGGCACCCCCTGGAACCACTTTTTGACAATCCGTCAAAAACGGGGGAAATTAACATGAAACTAGGGAGAGAAACATTCCCGATTCAAGTCACTAGCGCCAGGAACTCAGTGGCCGAATCTCCCCCTAGTGTGCCCATAGAGGTTCTAGCGGTTGACATGTTTGAGTCACCCGAATCGTCTTTAGACAAAGATGCCGAATTCTTTATAGAAGAAAAAGACGAATTCGGGGAGACAGTTGACCTCCCTATAGGGGAGAAACCGCCTAGACCTCCAGTTGAGCTTAAACCCCTACCCAAAGGCTTACGTTATGTTTTCCTGAACGGCGACACCCAAACTCCTGTCATCATAAGTGACCAACTTAGTGATGAGGAGGCAACCAAACTCATAGCCGTTCTAGAAAAACATAAGTCGGTCTTTGGGTATTGCCTAGACGATCTTAAGGTGATAAGTCCAACGCTCTGTACCCATCACATTCCCATAGAGCCATCTAGCATACCTTCACGGGAACCTCAGCGTAGGCTGAACAATGCGATGCGGGAAGTCGTGAAGAAGGAAGTCCTAAAACTTTTTCACGCCGGGATAATCTATCCCGTACCACACAAAGATTGGGTTAGCCCGGTCCAAGTGGTTCCCAAAAAGGGAGGAATGACAAGTCATTGAGAACACTAAAAACGAACTCATACCTCAACGAACTATCACCGGATGGCGAATGTGCATTGATTACCGAAAACTTAACAAGGCAACAAAGAAGGATCACTTTCCGCTCCCCTTCATTGATGAAATGTTGGAACGGTTAGCGAAACACTCTTTCTTTTGCTTCCTTGATGGGTATTCGGGATATCATCAGATTCCCATCCATCCGGATGATCAAAGCAAAATGACCTTCACATGCCCCTACAGGACGTACGCGTACCGTAGGATGTCGTTCGGGTTGTGTAAAGCAACCGCGTCATTTCAACGGTGCATGATGTCTATCTTTTCGGACATGATCGAAGAAATCATGGAAGTTTTCATGGACGATTTCACCGTCTATGGGAAAACTTTCGATCATTGTCTGAAAAACTTAGACAGGGTCTTGCAAAGGTCTCAGGACAAAGATTTGGTACTTAATTGGGAAAAGTGCCATTTCATGGTCCGAGAGGGCATTGTCCTGGGGCACTTAGTGTCCGAGAGGGAATCGAGGTAGATAAGGCTAAGATAGAGGTTATCGAGCAACTACCTCCCCGATAAACGTAAAAGGAATCCGTAGCTTCTTAGGTCATGCGGGGTTCTATAGAAGATTTATCAAAGATTTTTCGCAAATCTCTAGACCCCTCATGAACCTATTAGCTAAAGATGCTCCTTTTGAGTTTTCCGATGAGTGCTTGAAAGCATTTAACACTCTCAAGCAAGCACTCATCTCTGCACCTATCATCCAACCTCCCGATTGGTCTCTACCTTTTGAGATCATGTGTGATGCAAGTGATTACGCTGTTGGTGCGGTCTTAGGCCAAACCAAAGATAAAAAGCATCACGCGATAGCTTATGCCAAGAAGACTCTAACAGAGCTCGGCTCAATTATGCCACAACGAGAAAAGAGATTCTTGCCGTAGTATTCGCTATCGACAAGTTTCGATCTTACTTAGTGGGCGCGAAAGTGATCATTTACACGAGATCACGCTGCCTTGAAATTCTTGCTCACTAAGAAAGACGCGAAACCACGCTTGATCCGTCGGATTCTTTTGCTCCAAGAGTTCGATCTAGAAATAAAAGATAAGAAGGGAGTAGAGAATACCGTAGCGATCATTTGTCACGTTTGCAAGTCACTAACATGCGGGATCTACCCATCAATGACTTCCTTCGCGACGACATGCTATTGGCGAATGGACTCCAACCCCGGTATGCAAACATTGTGAATTACATGGTTGCGGGACATGTACCACCCGGGAAAGCAGAAAAAGCCGGAGGTTGAGAGCCGTCGTCATCCGTGGGATGACCCGCACTGTATCGAGTGTGCTCGGACGGCATACGAGAAGATGTGTGCCGACAAAGAAAGGGATGCGCATCATTGAAAGCCGTCACTCGGCACCATACGGAGGCCACTATGGAGTATTCCGCACGCAAGCAAAAATCGCGGCAATGCGGATTCTTCTGGCCTACGATGTATGCTGACACCAAAGAATTCATTCGGAGGTGTCGGAAGTGCCAGTTTCAGGGTGGCATCACAGCTCGCAATGCAATGCCCCTCCACTTCAACCTTCAAATAGAAATATTTGATGTGTGGGGCATTGACTTCATGGGACCCTTCCAGAAGTCCCAAGACTGCGAGTACATCCTTGTTGCTGTTGACTACGTCTCCAAGTGGGTGGAGGCCATGCCATGCCGAGCAGCTGACGCGAAGCACGCCCGAAGGATGTTCCATGAAATAATCTTCCCTCTCTTTGGTACACCACGCATGGTGATCAGCGATGGAGGGTCACATTTTGTTGATCGAACCTTCAGAGCATTCCTGAGAGAGCTGGGGGCCAAGCACAATATCGCCACACCATACCACCCACAAACCAGTGGCCAAGCTGAGACCTCAAACAAGCAGATCAAGAACATCCTACAGAAGACAGTCGATGACATGGGGAAGGGATGGAAAAGTAAGCTTCCTGATGCACTCGGGCATACAGGATCGCTTACAAAACCCCCATTGGCATGTCACCGTTCCAGCTTGTATATGGAAAGAGTCAAGCCATTTGCCGGTAGAACTCGAACATCGAGCCTACTGGGCAATTAAGAGCTGGAATATGGACCTTAAGCTAGCCGGAAGAAACCGCCAAAGGCAGATCTCTGAGCTTGAGGAATGGCGAGAGAAGGCATACCACAGTGCCAAGCTCTACAAAGAGCGAACGAAGAGGTGGCACGACAACCGGATAAAGCCCAAGGAGTTTCGGCAAGGCGACAAGGTCCTGCTATTCAACTCCAAGGTGAAATTATTCGGTGAAGGAAAGCTTAGAAGCAAGTGGAAGGGGCCATATACCGTCGTCGACACATCGTTTCATGGCGCAATCACGATCCGGACGACAACGGTAACATCTCAAAGGTAAATGGCCACCGCTTAAAACCTTTCCTTGAGCCTTCTTATCGTGCAAGGCTAGACCAAGAAATTGGTAGAATAGATTTAGTCATGCCAGATAATTCCTTGATTTAATTCAAGGCATGACCTCCATTTATTCTATTCTTTCTTGTGTCTATTATTAAAAAAATATATTTTATGCATATTTTGTGTGGGAATCCCGTAGTTTCTCTCTAATCTTTCTCTAGGATTTTTCCCCACACAAAAATATTTTTATTTTGACCAAAATATCAAAAATCTTCTAGATTTTCGCCACAATCAAATTTTCGCGCCATTAGAATCAAGATCACCAACAAATTCGAGAATCAAACAAAGATCATCGGCGAGATGGAAGAAAACCGGCCCGAGCGGCTCCCGTGCCGCGCGGCCGCGCCAGCGCGCGCGCGCTGACTGGCACCCTCTGGTGCCCGATTTTCTCTCATCTCTTTCCTGTGCTGTGCTGATGCTGATGATCATGGTGATTCTGATCCTGATGCGCAAGAGATGCGGGGATGGCTCATTCTCTCCTATAAATACCACCCTTCTCCTCTCATTCTCTTCACACCAAGGCAAACCTTGTCTTCTACCTCTCTCTCTCTCTCTCCACACCAGCAAGGGTGCCAAGTCTTTAGCGCCAATGGCGAGCCATATTCTAGCCCTCTACAACTCCGCTCGCACTCCCAATAGCGAGGCTCCTTCCTTCACCCAAGAGGATCTAGAGAGAGAGAGGCCATGGCTGTCGAACCTATAGCCACACTAGCACCATGGAGTGGCGGGTCCAGCCATGGGGACAGCATGAGGTCAACAGCAAGATCAAGACCTCCGCCCGGTGCCAAGGTGAAGGCCGCACCGACAAGAAGGCCGACCACGGGGGCGATCAGCCTCAAGTCCAACCTCTCCAAGATGGGAGCGCCAAGCAAGCCTTCATCAGCACCACTCTCCAATGGCACTTCATCCTACCATACGGCCGCAAGCGCCCCTTCAAAAATCGTCTGTAGGAGTAGACCTGCCTAACGGCGGCCGTGGGAAGGGGTTATACCGAACCCCGCAAGAAGGACCGCACCTAGGCCAGTAGGAGCATCCTCGGGTCCCTCTCCACGAGTCCCTAGGAAGAATCTTGGTAAAGCTCCTGCTGAGGACAAAAGTGGCAAACCTCAACCGAGAGTTCCCACTTTAGCTCTACGACATTGCGGCTGAAATGCAATCTGAGATAGGGACTAGGGACCTCAGGCACCTTGACCTAGTCAAGGAAGTGAGGGACTTGCACCATAGTTTCTCCGCTAAACTCGACAGGGTAGCTCGCGCACTCCAGAACAAATATGCGCGCAACCCACCGCAGTAGAGTTCCCGCATACAGCTAGGCACGCACGCACGCTTCTTTCCCTTCAAACATTTCCCTTTCAAATTTTTAATTCCCTAAAGTGTGCCTATTGTATCAAGTTTGGATTATCAATGAAATATTTATTATATATATATTGTGTCTTGTCTCCACTTGTTTTTGTGTGCATTTTAAGAAAAAGACAGGTACAAAAACAAGTGTGGGGGAGGCACCTCGCTCCTTGACGCGCAAAGATTTTCGACACGACAAAAACACAAGGTTGCGCGTCCTCTCACTCCCCGCTAATTCCCTTTATTACTGAAATTAAAATAAATAAAACTAAAAATGTTGCAAACTCCATCTCCTATTTTCACCAATAGAGAACGACTTGCATACTTTTTATTCCTTGCTATCTTGATTGTGTGAACAACCTGTGCAATAGGGACCCCATGTTCTATCTAAGTTATTGGCAGGTGAGATATAGTAGAATGATATGAGACTTACCAACTCGTGCAATGGACTTGGGTATTTTTATGCAAAAAAATTCAAAACTTTTTTAGCAAATGCTCCTCATGTGATAAGTGCTATGTCCTACCAGAGCCAAATATTGACGCTTACGCTTACAAAACCTGTTAGCCACTTATAGCGATGTCAAGTCTTGAGATTCTTGCTAGAGATGGCCTTATCCCCAAGATCATTGCATTCACCCGCCAAATAAATATGCCGACTCTCACGGTGAAAGTCGCGCACTCATTTCATCCACCATTCCACCAAAAAAACGCTCAAATTCTTACACCGAGAATTGAGCACATATTTTCCACATTCTTCTCCCTCTTCCACCAAAATACTCCCGTCAACAAGTCATGCATCTCTCTCTCCATCATTCATTCAAGAAAGGTATGGACTGTTATTAGAAAATCCTACAAAGGAAAGCATGGTTCGTCAATAAGGAAGAGTTCTTTTTCTCCAAGGTCTTGAGATAAAAAAAAGAGAGAGAGAAGAAAGAAAAAAAAAGAGCAGCAGAAAAGAAAAAAAAGAGAAATAACGCAAGTCTTAGAATTGTTCTTCAAAGTCCATACCTTCTTGCATTTTCATTCATCAAGAGAGAGACATGATCAGGAGTCCACAAATATTTTCTACACTTGCACTTGCACTTGCATCATCTAGGGATATGGCCTTCTCTTCATGACATCCAGCTGGCTTGACATTGCAACCTTTTCATCATCCATACTCAAAACTCCACATATCAGCCTGTAGTGGTAGGATGATCAAGAACACCTGGATAAGACTAGCCACCTGAAAAAGAGCGACTTGAGAGTATCATATGAGGAGCTAAGGCTAACTTTTTGCGAAAATTCTAAAACCCCAAGTCTCAAAGCATGGGTAGTGTGAGTTGACTTGATTTCAAGCTATTCCTCCTTCAATAGCGGAAGATAACTTGGTAGCCACCATGAATGTTCACAAATGCAGAAAAGCTCGGAATAATCAGATGCGAGTCAACTCTTGGGAGAATACAACCACCTAGTTCTTCATCCTTTACTCGAGGACGAGCAAAGAGCTAAGTGTGGGGGAGTTGTTGGCGGTGCTTAAACTCATTTCTAACCCCGCCAACTCTAGTCTAGGCAACACTAAAATTCATCTAGAATAGGCCTCTACTCTAACTATTTCCACAGTGTGGTGCAGATTCTTTGTTTTGCAGGACATGCCTGAAATATACCTAAAATAGACCAAGACATGAAGAAAAACACTTAGGTGAAACATCTTTTATTTTGGTCCAAGCAAAACAAGGGAAAAAGAAGGAAAATCCAATTTCAAGGCCGGCCCAACCAGAATCACCAGCATGGGCCGAACAGGGGCCCAACAAGGAGGCAACCGACCAAAGCTGAAGGCCGGCGGGGCCCAGCCAGGCGCGGCCGCGCCTGAGGCGCGAGCGCGCCCAGCTGAGCACGGCCCGGGCCCAGCTTTGGTCGGTCGGTTTGTTTGCCGCCTCTGATGGTCGGTTCGGGGGTGTTTTCGACAATTGCCCCGGAAACCGACCATCTCACTCCTATATAAGCATGGGCAAGCCTCCCCTTCAACAACAATTCATTCTTCATTTTTAGTCTCACTCTTCACCACACCTCCATTCTACAAGTGTACAATAGAGAGAGTAGAGCCACTCTACCTAGCCTAGCTAGAATAGAAGTAAGGAGTGAGAGAGAGCAAGAGTAGAGCATCTCTCCAGAGAGCTCTCGGGAAGCTAGTCTTCCATGGGGCGGAGTGCCGGATTTGTCGGCTCCCTCCTCGCTTGTACCTCTACGACGTCTTGCTACTTGAAGTAAGACATCATGTTTATCTTTCGGTAATACCTTTGAGTAAGCTATTCTTGCTTGTTATCTTCTTGCGGGTTCGTCGTTCGTCCTTGTGGCGGAAGCTCTAGTAAGAGGACCCCGATAGAGACGGAGCTCCCGATCACCGCTAGAGTTGTAGCAACCGGCATAGACGTGGTGTCTAGACTAGGAACTACCTTCGTTTGCTTCGTAGCCCACGGTTGAGGTGGTAGGCGGCAGGTGGTGACAGCCCTGTCCGTCCCTTGTAATCCTCCACGTCCGGTTACGCCGTAGAGCCTCAGGCCGGCATCACCTGGCAGACCAGGTGCGATCCGGCGCCCAAAGTAAGAAGTATAGCATCAAGTTTAGCCACCTCTTAGGCCCGTTACCCTAGAAAACCTCATTTCCTAAGCTATCCTGCTCCATCTCTGGGCAACCTCTGTCTAGAATTAACTCACAAGCCGTTCTTCGTGAAAGAAATACGATACCCGATTACTCACCGGGTGAAGTGCTATAACGGTGATTTCCGTGCGCTTGCGGATTTGGCTGCACGCGCTAAGAAACGCCAACAACAGCCATCTTTTTTTTCTGCTCGGCCCACTCCTCCTCTCTCTCTGGATTCGGCCCAGCTGGCCTGGCGCCCCTCCTCTCTTTTCTTTTGGCCACTGGCCTTTTCCTTCTCCGCAGTGGCCCGCTCGACTTCGCTATTGGGCCGGCCCAGCCAAGCCTACAGGCCGCCACCGCCTCACTTCTCTGTCCGGCTGACGCCCCGGGTCCACGCGTCAGCGTCGTCTCCCACCTTCCGCCCATGTTCGAGCAGGACTCTGCTCAGAGTCCGACGCGGCTACGCCCGCTGCTCCGCGTGCCGCCCACGCCAAGCCCCCTATAAATCCTGAGCTCCACGCCGCCTCGCGCCCTCGCAAACCCTAGCGCAAGCGCCGCCTCGCTCGAGCTCACAGCAGCGCTGCCCATCAAGTTCCGCTGCCGCCAAGCTCGCCTTCGGTTTCGTCGATTTGAAACTAATTCGCTCGCGTGAGCAAGTCGCCGAGCTTCGCCTTGCTTTTACGATCTCGCCGAGATCTAATTCTCTCGTTTTCTCGCGTTGTTTCGCTCACGGTTCGTCGCCGAACTTTGCAGGTTCCAGCCGTCCGCCGGAGCTCGCCGTTCGTCGTCCAGCCGCCACCTCGACCTTCATCTTCGACGCAGGTGAGATCGCGTCGAGATCCTCTGCCGATTGGGCTTGGTCCCGTGTCTTTTGATGCACGGGAACGTCGGTTTCAATATCGCCGACGAGCTCCGCACGCCGCCGGCCATGGCGCCGCCGCCGGCAGGCCGTCTTGTCCGGCTGGCCGCCCTCTCTAGTTTTCCCGATCTAATCTAGATCGTCCAACTCAGATCCAACGGCCACAGATGGCCGGTACCCCTTCGTCTGCCACTTTTGCAGAAAAGCCCCTCGGCTTTGCCAGGTTCAATTAAGAGTCCTTAGCGCATTAGCCTGTTTACGTTTTCTCCTCTGGAAAGCGTAATCTGTTCTGTTCATATTCAAAATACGTTTTCAACTATTTACAGTTTTGCCATCCAGATTCAAAAGCTCATATCTTCTACGTTTTAGCTCCGATTTAGATGATCTTTATGTCCATGTGTTCGTAGCGACGCATAGAATTATTTTATGAACTCTTTTCAATCTTTTTATTCTGTTTGGTGTACTGTTCTAATAGAATTATATGTTTGTTTTGTGTATGTATGATCGGATGCTTGATTGTTGCTGTTTGTCGGTTGCAATTGAGTTCAGACGGTGAGGGTTTCGTTGAAGGCCCGGATTTCTCTCAGGACCAGCAGGAACCACAGGAGCTAGAGGATCAAGGCAAGTATAGTAGGACCATCCTTGTGTCCTACTCACCACTACACTAAATTTCATATGCATGTGTCTTGATATACTGTTAGATTTACCTAGGGATTGATTACCATTGCCTTGATAACCTGGGTTGTGCATAATGGGTATTGATGCTAGTGCTTTTACCATGATCTTGTAACATGATTAACTAAATAAGCAACTATGTTAAAAGATGGCTTATTTGTATGTGATCATATGGGACTTAACGTGCCATTGTGGGGGCTAAATGGCTCTGGCTCTAGTTGTTCATAGGACCTTTTCTAGCAAGTTAGAGGATCTGCGAGTTGGGTATAGGACGGCTTCTCCATTGTGTGTATAGCCGGGTGGGAATGTGCCACTCTGGGAGGAGGGATTCCCTACATCCGATGACCCTGCGGCCCTAGCTTGTTAGACGAACCTATGGGTGGCTTTATAGTGAGACCCTGCTTACTCACCTTGGAAGTGTGTTTGGGGAGTCATGACCCCTAGCAAATGGGAATCACGACTCACAGGTAAAGGGTACGCCTCTGCGCAGAGTTAAATCGATATGTCGTCCGTGCCCACAGTTAGGGCGGCCTTGAGACATTGCAATATAAGTGGTCATCCCCTTTAATCATGATTTATGTTATAATGATGTTTAAGTTACTTTTATCATGTTTACTTGATCATGTGGTTATGGGAACACTACCTTGATGCTAAATGCTAAAACTTGACATACACTAAAAGCTGCTGCAGTATAACCGTGTCTACCATTTGAGCCTCATGAACCCCCTACTATGCTTGCTAAGTACGATTGTGCTTACACTTGTTTTACTTCATTACTTGAAATAACAGATTTGGATTGGATTGAGAGCTACCGTCACGACTACTAAGCCTGAGTCAACCAGTCAACTTGTCCCTGTGTTGGAGCTTCCGCGTCGAGAGTCTTTAGAGTATTTATCTACTTGTGTTTGAGACTATGTGATTCATTCGTTATGTAATAAACATTGAGATGATACATTATTTCAATTTGTCAACTTATGTGAGCGACTTCCGGGGTTCACATAAAGTTTGTAAGCATCTTATTCTTGTTCTTAAAAATAAGGTGTGACAGGTTGGTATCGGCTCCTGTTGACTGTAGGACGCAAGCCAGGTTAGAATGGTCGTTTTAGTTCTCTTGCTTCACTTGATTCTTGCTTTCTATCTTGGCCTTGTCATTTTCTGAAATTCTTATGCTATTCCTGTCTTAATCTATTGAAAAGATATTGCTACTAATCTAACTCAATCTAATTCTGTAGATGACTCGTGACCGAAAGACCGCTCGCATTACCACTGGAGGATATTTCCCACCTCGCACAGTGTATGAGCCACAGGAGCCCAGGGACAGTGCAGTGTCAGAATGGGATAGTGAAGATGACAGAGATGTTCTTCCAGCACCTGTGCAGTCGCCAGCTCACTTGCCATCTCCTACTCCTGAGCTCGAAGAAGAGGAAGAAGATCTAGAAGAAGTGGAGCCAGAAAAAGACCCAGAAGAACTGGTGCCGGTGATCTACATCAGTAGTGATGAGGAAGAAGTCCAGGAAGATGAGGTACATAGTGGTGGACAACTTCAGTCGCCTTCGCATGGAAGTTCACCTTCGCATGGAAGTTCTGGCGGTGGAGGAGATCAAAATCCTCCAATGGGTTGGCTCTATAGAGTTCATTACCCTGAGGCCATTCATACCAACTTCCATCATCGCCTGGAGGGACTGCTCCTCACCCGCTACTCGGATTGGGAAGCCTCTCAGCTGTACTCTTGCGTAGAGTACTATCATCCTCTGCAGGACACCTATTGGAAGACGAGTCTGGTCATCACCTCAAAAACAGTGATAGGGAGCATGGCAGTGATGGAGTTTACTCACCCTACACATTGCGCTACCAAAGCATTGATGAAGCTGCCATGGGAGCTTGGGTGTACCTCCGGGGTTATCGCCCTCAAAATGACGTCAACCGCTACCTATCCGTTGGGAACCAAGGTGGAGGTTGGGCCATGGAGAATGCTGGAAACTTAATGGAACCCGCCGCTCGACAGGTGGCCGATTATGCCTTTGATTTGATGAAAAAGAATGATTGGCTACGCGGTGAGTTGCGTCGCATTCAGAAGGCTTTCAGGAAGATGCAAAAGGAGGAAGATGATCAAAGGGAGGCTAGGGGAGAAGCAAGACTGTATGACAAGTTTGAAGCCCCACCCCAACCTTAGGACTAGGATTGTCCTATTTATCCATGTCGCTAGTATCGTTAGTTTAAGTTCAGTAAGAGTCTTTTGTGCAAGAGAACTTGGTGTGCTCGTTGAGTTGTTTTTATGAAATTGAGTGTTTTGGATTTTTGTAATGAGTGCTGAAAAATTATGGGCTTGTCCATAACGTTCCTTAGTAAACATATTAGAGCTTTGGGGTCAATAATAAAGTTTTTGAGAGTCAATCTCGAATCTGTCCTTTGCGGAAATTTCTGAGCAGTATTCAATGATTCTGTTATATCTCGAAATTGGTTACTGTAAACCTGGTGAAAATTTTGTGGCAATAACTAGACCTCTGCACTTTTCCAATGCCGCAAGAATCACGTTAATATCTGTTGTGAGTTGGGAGAACCATTGGTCACAATTTGAGGGTTCTGCGCAGTCTGGCAGTCAGAAACAGTTTCTGTTGTATCCTCTTTTTGACAATCTTAATCACCGAATCTGTAAAAATGTTCTGAATACAAGTTTTAGTTAATCCATTCTTGCTTAGCCACAAACCCCACTCCACGAGCTCCACGAGCAGAGTAGGTGTAGGCAGAAGAAGAGGAGAGAGCGAGGCCAGGAGCAAGGACATGACGAGCAAGACGAAGGCGGCGGTGCGACCAAGATCGGCGCACCTCCCTCTCCTCTTCCTCTTCCCGCTCCTCCTCGCCCAGCCTTGCTCGCCGCAGGAGCAAGACGTCGGCGGCGGCGTTGCCCTCCACGGGAGCTTCGTCCGCTGCGTGGCGCGCCTCTCGCCGGCGACGGCCGACCCGTCGCGGCTCGTCCACGCGCCGTCGGCCGCGTCCTACCCTTCCCTGCTCAACGCGACCATCCAGAACCTCCGCTTCGCCTCGCCGCGGACGCCGCGCCCGGCGCTACTGCTGACGCCCGCGACCGTCGCGGAGGTCCAGGCCTGCGTCGCCTGCTGCCGGCGCCACGGCCTCACGGTGCGCGCCAGCAGCGGCGGCCACGACTACGAGGGCCTCTCCTACCGCTCGGTCTGCGACGGCATCGCGCAGCGACTCGGGTGCGAGACCCCGCCAGCGCGTGCCACGTACGCGTTGCGCTTGGCCCCACCACGTCGTTCCTTGCCGCGCGCTGGCTTCGCTCGTCATCGTCCAATGCCCGTGAGGCCCGTCAGTACGGCGCGGTGGTCCGGGCCGGCGCACCGCCGTGTCCGCACGCCACCACACCGACCCCATTAATGTCCGTACCGCGCGCGTGCTCCACATGTGCAGGCTTTTTGTTCCACTGTGTGAGCGCAAAGGCCGGAGGAGGAAAAGGGCGCCACTGTCTGAGCGCAAAGGCCGGAGGGAAATGGGCGCCAACAACTCGTACGTCCTATATCCTTTTGAGCCAGCAAGGCCGTGCCGCGATAAAACAAGCATTATAACCTTTTTGTTTACCACAATAATACCTTTAATTTGGCTGATTCCGGATGTTTCAGAGCAACGTACTAATACCTTTGTTGGCACCCAGCTGCTTGCCAGCCATTACACAACTTGTAAAAAAGGCTTTGGCGGACATGCACGCGTGATGGGGGGACGGGGAGGGAGGGGAGGGGTATGTACACCTCGTGGCCGGGTTTGGAGTAGAGACTAGAGATAAGACTAGATATAGAGAGCGCAGCGACAAATGACAATGCCCCAGATATGTCTGCCTCAGAAACTTCAGCCAATATCCCTACGTCTATATACAAACACACCTGCACAGGTGGTCTAGCTAGATTTCTCTTGATTTAGCTGATCATGCGCATGCGCGTCTTAGATCCTGGTTGATTCACATGCAAGATAGTGATGGCCACCGTCCAAACTAGGCTAGGCGATGCCGAGATAGGCAGGCCCCATGCGGCGATGCCCACATACTATCGATCCTTCCACTCCTGTAACCTGTGCCAAAATTTCTTGCCGGCGCGCGCACAAAGGTCTGAATCAAGAATGCGACGGCACTTTATCGCTCTCGGGGACGTGCAGCACGGCCGCAGGGCCGGGATTTCCACCGCAATACCGGTGCTGGAGCTGGACCATAGCCTACAGGCTGCCATCACAATTCACATCTCTCCTCGCTTGTCTGCTGGCTCCCGTCATCTCTCCTCGCTTGTCTGTGGCTCCCGTCCCCGAACGCCGGAATCAGCCATAGGGTGGTCCTTTGCCGCGTGTAGGGTGGTCCTTTGCCGCGTGTGTTTGGGCTCCCGTCCCCGAACGTTGGATGAATGGCAGACGTTGGACAGAGAAGAAGGGGTAGGTAGACAGCATCTGACAAAACTACAGTTAACGGCTACTAGATTGGAGAGGCGACAGTACGTGACCAAGCGTGGACCGACCTGGGAGAGATCGGCGACGGCAGCCGCTTTGCATGGAACCGCCCGACCAAACGGCAGCGACCGAGCTACTATCAATCATTCAGCCTATGGGCCCATCCTGTCTCCCCTTTTTTTGGGGGAAACGCCCATCCTATCCCTTCTCGTCGTATTCTGTGCAAATGACCGCTTTTTTCCCCGATGAGTAGGCCATCGAGGAAGTGTCCCACGGCAGCGTGATACGCGACGGTAAAGTGGGAAATGGCAGCAGTGGGCCAGGAGTAGCTGGTTGTTAGCGAGACGTGGGAAATGCTAGAGTGCCATGCCAAGACCACGTACTCGATGATGTATACCCAATCGATGATGTAAACATGGAAATGAATCGGCGAGACGGACGGCGACAAGTGCAGTTTCCACGCATCACAGTCCACAAAAGCAGCGACAAATGTGCTCCCGGTCGCGCACACATTTTGGCTGGCATCACAAACAAAATTCAAAACTGTATGCAAAGAGGGGAATTATAAGGCGAGCCACTGCTGCTCTGCTGAGATCCCAGCTAGGCTGTATGCCTGGCGGCCAAGTCGAAGGCCTAACGACTTCATCTCATCCCGGAGCCTTCACTGTTCACTAAGCCGAGTGGGTTGAGCATGGCCGGGCTTGGAATTGGAGTTGGAGAGAGAGAGAAATAGATTGAGATAGAGAGAGATAATGCCTAGTAGGGGATAGGATTAATAACGAACTAGCAGTACCAGTAGCTGAGTCCGTAGGTGTATCTAGACTACAAGTATACTCTTGATTTAGCTCCGATGTGTCTGGTCCAAGCGCGCGCGTCTCGTCGGTTCGTTGCTTCACAAGCATGATGGTGATCGCCAGTCAAATTCATCAGTAGTGCCAATTCCAAACTGCAGTCCCATGCATGCCCGATCCAGCACGAGCCAGCCAACAGTTGCCGCCCTGTCCATTACTGGAGTACACCTTTCCGTTTCCAAGCTCCAGTGCAACCGACGTGTTTACATTACCCGGCCGCAACCGCAGTAATAATCGACCGGAAGTTGCATGTGACTGCGGTCACAAATTAAACGAGGAAAAAAGGAAGGACGTGGACGTAGTACTCCTACATGGTAAGAGCATCTCTAAGAGTTGTTCTAAACATAACAGCCAAATTCTATGTTTTAGCTATTATGTAAAATAGACTACTCCTAAAAAAAGTGCTTTGCTCCAACAGCCTGGCTAAATTATTTGCTTTTCAATAATTAAACTTGCCACGTTGACATACATGTGATTAAAATCTCAACTGATCGACATGCTACTTGGCTGCCATTGCTTGCATGCTTATCAGGATCCCGAATCATGCGGAGGAAGCTCGTGCATGCATGGAAAGGGAGCTTGCGCACGCAGGAATCAGAGGATGGCGAGCGACCCTGGCATGCTTTCTTTGGCCACCGCAAAAGGTGGGATAGCTAGCTAGCTAATTTAGAAAATGGGATACAATACCTGTTGGAGCTTCATTTTTACTCTCAAAACTCTAAAATAGACTTCAAAATAGATTTAGCACATCTCTTGGAGATGCTCTAAACAGTCTTTCGGTCTGGATACCGCGATAGGAGAATGGGTATTCTTGCAGGGCATGATGCAAAAATTGGGGTTTCATGATAAATGGATCCGTCTAATTATGAAGTGTGTCACTTCGGTATCCTATCGTATCAATGTTAATGGTGAATATACTGATCAAATATTTCCACAAAGAGGTTTACGGCAGGCGACCCACTATCGCCATATCTTTTTATTTTGTGTGCGGAAGGCCATCGGCTATGCTTCAGAGTGCTAAGATTGCTGGAAAAATTGAAGGAATTAAATTTTGCGAGAGGGGCACCAAGGGTGAACCATCTTTTCTTTGCGAGATGATTCTCTAATGCTAATGAGGGCCAAAAAAGAAGACGCACATGAACTGAAGCATATCCTTGAAATTTATGAAAAAGCGTCAGGCCAAGTAATTAATAAGGACAAATCTTCAATCATGTTCAGCCCTAATACTACAGATTGCATTAAAGATGAAATAAGAAGGGAGCTCTCCATTGTGCAAGAAGCAAGAAGTGAAAAGTATTTGGGTCTGCCTATCTCTGTGGGTAAATCAAGAAAGAAAGCTTTTGAATATATCAAACAAAGGATATGGGCAAGGATTCAAGGCTGGCAAGAGAAACTGCTATCCAAGGCGGGCAAAGAAATCCTTATCAAGGCAGTGGCCCAAGCCATCCCGACCTGTGCGATGTCCTGTTTTAACCATACAAAAAGTTTCTGCGATCAGTTGAGTTCAATGGTTGTGCGGTATTGGTGGAGTCAACAAGACAAAAGTAATAAAATTCATTGGCTTAGCTAGGAAAAGCTAACTCTATCAAAGAAAAAGGGGGGATTGGGATTTCGAGACCTCTATCATTTCAATTTGGCAATGTTGGCCCGTCAAGCATGGCGCCTACTAATACAACCAGATACTCTGTGTGGACAGGTTCTTAAAGCGAGATATTTCCCCAACTCAAATATCTTACAATGTAAGGCTCGTGCTGGAATCTCATATACATGGAGGAGTATAATTGATGGAATAAATCTGCTAAAAGAAAGAATTATTTGGAGAATTGGATCTGGTTCTAATGTTAATATCTGGACTGATCCCTGGATCCCAAAAGGAACGACTAGAAGACCGATAACTCCGAGAGGTGGTTGCCTTCTAACTAAAGTATCGACCTTATGGACCCGAGCACAGGAACATGGGATGAAAGGTTAATCGTGATAATTTCTGGCCTGAGGATGCAAAGGCAATTCTTATGATCCCTACTAATTATGAAGTTGTTGACTGGCCTGCCTGGCACTATGATTCAAAAGGTATGTTCTCTGTTAAATCAGCTTATAAGCTAGCTGTACAAATCCGTGATCACGAAAGGGGGACTGATGCATCTACGTCAACAGAGGATAATCAAAACGCATATGGTTTTAGATGGGGAAAATTGTGGCAGCTTAATATTCCAAATAAGATCAAGATGTTCCTCTGAAATTTTGCTCATAACATCCTGCCACCGAGAAGGAATATTGCAAGGCGGGGAGCCGGACTTGACACTCGTTGTCCCATCTGCTACAGATTGGATGAAGATTGTGGCCATTTGTTTTTCAAATGTAAAGCGGTTAAATTGTGTTGGGGAGAATTGTGTATGGAAAATGCAAGGGAGTTATTGAAAACTTGCAAATCAGGCAAAGAAGTAATTGAGAAAGTATGGACTCTCAAGGAAAAGGATCAACTAAAAATTTGGGTGTTGCTTTGGAGATGGTGGGCTGCTCGGAACAAAGCAAATGCGAGGCGAGAGAATGGCCACCGAAGCTGAAGTGTGCCACTCGGTAGCGTATCATCGATGGAGTTTGAAAAACTAAAGAAGGAGAAAGAGAGTAACATCCTGAAGAAGGAGGAACGCTGGAGACCACCCCCAGTTGACATATACAAAATTAACATCGATGCATCTTTTCAGGCTAATCTGAAAAAAAGAGGTTGGGGCTTTATAATTCGAAATAGTACGGGACAATTTCTTGAAGGAGGTGCTGGAAATATTCTCCACGTTTCCTGTCCCCTACAAGCAGAGGCGCTAGCTGCCTTATATGTCGTGCAGCATGCTATACAATTGGGCATGACCAATGTGATTTTGGAAACTGATGCATCTGTGCTGGGTTGTGCGCTTAAATCGACAGAGCTAGATAGAAGCCCATTTGGTACTTTGTTTATACAGGTTCGAGAACTGATGTATTTTCATTTTAACTCATGTCAAATCTCTGTTTGCCCTAGGTCCTGTAATAAGGTTGCTGATTGTATGGCTACTTATGGTGCGTGTGTTATCAACTCTGGCTCCCATGTGTTTATGAGCCAAGAGCCATGTTTTGTATCTGAACTACTTTACAAGCCTGGAGTTGTGTGTTAATGGAAAGGAGGGTTTTTTTTTTTGTGATAAAAAAAAAGCTAGCCCATGCCCAGCCACTGACCTAAACGTTATGCGCTCCATCCAATAACGGCACACAGACGCATGGCAGATGGAGAATCAACCATATAGCATACTGTAGAGACGTGTGGTGTATGTGGAAGTGGGGACCAGTGTGGATGATAGAGACGAGGGAGGAGGGGAAGCCGCCCACGTGGTGTGTCAAGGGTTTTTTTTACCGCGGTAAGACCGGTTTTTTTACAGAAAAAACCGGACCGGTTTACCGGTAAAACCGACCGGTTTATCGGTAAGACCGGTTTTTTACCATGCATGTGTCAGTTAGGGTCCGGTTACCGCGGTTTTTGCTACCGGACCGAACCGGTAAAAAAACCTGGGTGTGTCACATCTGCTTTTTTTTTTTTTAGCATTTGCAAATGGTATACAGACTTCAAAATGCGATAACTTTCTTGTCAAAAATCTATTTTAAATTCCGTTTATACCATTAAGTTCGTTACGGCGAGATCTATGAAACTCCATGTTGGATATGTTTCGAGACAATTTTCGTGATGATAAAGTTTTACATCTACAAGTATAAAGTTTCAAATGTTGCAGTACAAAGTTCCAAAATATGCGGCCTGAGACGCTCCGGCAAGCGTTGGACGCTTGGCCTGGCTTGAAGCATCCGGACGCTTGGAAATGTACAAATATGATCAAGGAATATGTCATTCGCATTGCAGCTTTCGACGCTTAAAGAGACTCTTTAACTATTTAAGTAGTGTTTGAATAAAACTAGCATTGCAAGCCAAGGCTCTTACATATTTAACAGAACAATTTAACAGACTCTTAACTATTAACAGAACTGTATGCACCAAGCACTCCACTATTCTTATTGGGTTCTATCTGAGCGCCCTTGCATGACAGAACTGCATGCACCAAGCACTCCACTATTCTTATTGGGTTCTATCTGAGCGCCCTTGCATGACAGAACTGCATGCACCAAGCACTCCACTATTCTTATTGGGTTCTATCTGAGCGCCCTTGCATGACAGAGCCGCATGCACCAAGCACTCCACTATTCTTATTGGGTTCTATTTGAGCACCCTTGTATGACAGAGCCGCATGCACCAAGCACTCCACTATTCTTATTGGGTTCTATCTGAGCGCCCTTGCATGACAGAGCCGCATGCACCAAGCACTCCACTATTCTTATTGGGTTCTAGCTGAGCGCCCTTGCATGACAGAACTGCATGCACCAAGCACTATACTATTCTTATTGGGTTCTATCTGAGCGCCCTTGCATGACAGCCGCATGCACCAAGCACTCCACTATTCTTATTGGGTTCTATCTGAGCGCCCTTGCATGACAGAGCCACAAGCACCAAGCACTCCACTATTCTTATTGGGTTCTAGCCGAGCGCCCTTGCATGACAAACCGCATGCACCAAGCACTCCACTATTCTTATTGGGTTCTATCTCGAGCGCCCTTGCATGACGTAACCGCATGCACCAAGCACTCCACTATTCTTATTGGGTTCTATCTCGAGCGCCCTTGCATGACAGAGCCACATGCACCAAGCACTCCACTATTCTTATTGGGTTCTAGCTGAGCACCCTTGCATGACAGAGCCGCATGCACCAAGCACTCCACTATTCTTATTGGGTTCTAGCTGAGCGCCCTTGCATGACAGAACCGCATGCACCAAGCACTCCACTATTCTTATTGGGTTCTATCTGAGCGCCCTTGCATGATATAACCGCATGCACCAAGCACCCCACTATTCTTATTGGGTTCTATGTGAGCGCCCTTGCATGACAGAGTTGCATACACCAAGCACCCCACTATTCTTACTGAACCATCAGCCCGCTTGCTTTCCTCCAGCAAAACACTTGCTTTACTCCTGCAAAAAAGTTAATAAACAGACAAATTAAAAGGCTGGTCATAATTAAGTAATTGATCAAGTACAATAATATGAAGCATAAGTTTAGACGTGCTCAGGAGTACAAGTATCTATCTTATTAGTAGCAAATGAGTTGTTAGACTTCAATAACTATCATGGAGACCAAACTGAGCAGATTAACAACCATCATGGAGACCAAAGTGAGCAGGTTAACAACCCAGGTATTGTTTCTAACAGGCAAGAGGATGGCAGCAATCAAAATCTCCAGTTGGAGGATCCACTTCAACTGCACGATGCAATCTGCTGCTATGTTAATGCCGCCATCACTCCAGATCAGCCACACATTCAGTCTAGAACAGCAGGCCTTGGAATCTACTTCTCCAACTTTCAAGACTGGCTTCACATCAATCAGGGTCAAGGCAACGCTACAGGACTGTACTTCAGTGCTTATGGCTGAAGCTGCAAGTTTAGCACTTGCATCTTCCATTGCAGATCATCTTGGGTTCAGTGGAGTCACCTACTTGTCCGACAGTGAACAGCTTGTTCACTTCCTTCACAAGGATGACACCTCTGAACCCTCACATTGGCGTATCAAGCCTTTTACCCAATGCTACATCAACAATACCACAAACAGGACTTCAAGTTTATACAAGATTAGGAGAAATCTTAATTCCATTGCTGATGCACTTGCAAGACAGGGCTTACAGGAACACCAGGATGCAGCCCAGCTTCAGCAAATTCAACAGATAAATCACTATTCTTGCTCCAATGCAAACCATGTATCGCAGTGCATTCTGTCACAAGCCTTACATAATGTAAGCTTGAACAATGTAACAATCCGAGCAGCGAGTTGCTGCTAGTTAATATATTCTTGTTACTTGTCAAAAAAAAAAAAAAGTTCAGTAGAGCCGCAATGGCATGGACAGAGTTCGCCTTGCATGCTACTAATCGCTCTGGCCTTTTGGGCTTAGCTAGACCTGCCTGGCTGTTGGTCCTTTCAGCTTGCAGGTGATTGGTGGTCAGACGTCAGAAGACATATCTGTGCCATTGCGGTGTCATGCATGCATGGCCCACACGCAGCATGCCAGTCTCAATGGAGGTTTCACCATAGTGTCATGCACATTAAATACAGTGACACATCAGCAATTTGATTGAAACGAGGAGGAGAGAGAGCCATATGGTTTCACCATGGTGAAACTGGGGTGGCGTCGTTCCCAGGCATTGAAACTCGAATGAAACCAAATCACTTTGGCCGTTTCATCTGCAAATCCCATCTGAGGATTAAAGTGTATGATCCCATACACATGCGGCAATTAAGTCTTTTCTAAGCGCTGGGAAACGGTGTATTGAAACATTGCGTTGTGGAGGGTGTTTGATGTTTGTTTCGTAAGAGACTTTGTTAAGCGATTTTGTTTGGGAAACGGTCAATGATGACCACGACGCTGAGACTACTAACTAACTACTGCACGGATTATCTTAAGGAAATAATCCACTGGCGCTCTGATGATCGACCGATGTTTGGACACGTTTAAAATTAATGTGTCCACCAATCACCAGATGGATGAAAATCTAAGTTATTTATCTAACTGGTAACTATAACTGTTGAAAAGTCAAAGTTTTCCATGTTCTACCGACCGGGGTCTCTTCCTCCAGCTGCAGCAAGAGTGCTATTCCGATTCAGAAAATAGAAGGATTAGCTATTCTTGAGGCGTCTATTTTTTTTTAATTTTCTCAGACGACAAACAAGAACCATTGGATGACGATCATGTTGCACTGTTCATCTTCCACCACTTGCGAGCCACACAGCCTACCAACCGCCGCCGCCGGCCCCACCCTGCCCCCCTAATTACAATCCCGTGACCACGCCGTCGACCGCTCGCCCACGTCGCCGGCAGCCCGGCACTTGCAATCCGGTAGTCCTACCTCGCCCGCTCGTCGGCTCCGCCGCCGGCTAACCCGCCACCGACGGCGGCACACGCCATCCGATCCGCCGGGCCGGCCAACGGAACAATACCCGTGGCCTCGTCCCCGAGATAGAGCGCACCAGCCAATCAGCCAGCCACGTACCGTCCTATACCACGACCACATCTTCTTTCTCCCGTCGTGCACAACTCTCGGCAGCACAGAAACCTCTTCTCTCCTTTCCATGACGGCCTCTCGCCCCGATGCTGCTCTCCTACTGGCTACAGAGCTACAACCCGCACCCAGTCGATCGCATCTTCACCGCGTGCGCCGGCCTCTCATGCCTACCTGCTGCTTCTCCATATACATACGACGGAGGGAGCAAGGGAAAGCGGCTATCTAGATCTAGAATTATAGATCTGCATTTCCATGTAAGCAAAAAGAAGAAGAACAAGAAGAAGAAGAAGTCAAATCCACACCTCATCATCAGTCGTCTATCAAGTTGAGGGCGAGATCGCTGTAAATGGATGACCCCACAAGGCTCACCGCCGCAATCAACAGCAGCGAGCACAAGAAGCAGGTGGCGACGCCGGCTCTGCGCCAGCGATGTGGTGCCGCTTCCACCTGGCTCCCGATGTATAGGGTGCTCAGGCCACCAAAGAGGGTGACCAAGAGAATCAGGGTGAGCTGGGAGAGCGGCTCCGGCACGGCCTCTGCCTGCCGGGAGCGGGCGGAGGAAGGCACGAGCCGGTCCAGCAAGCCGCCCACCGCCGTGACGCTCGTCCTGAGGCCAAGCTTGTACAGTTTCTTAGCGAGGATGCGGTGGTCATCCAGCGGAAACCGGGCTTCAGCGCCGGCGAGCGGCGGGGCGTTGTTAGCACGGTTGCGTGCGCCGTCCATGACTACTTCTCCTCTACTACTTCTTCCTCTTTCCTCCTCCTCTCTCGCCCCCTCCTGCAGTACTACTAGTGCTAGACTGCTAGTGCCACTTCGTCCTGTGGACTGGAAAGCACTACTTATGGGCGCGGCTGCGGCACATAGGGCTGACCTGGAGGCCAAGACAGTTAAAAAAATAAGCTTTGTTACCGCACTCGAGAGAAACCAATAGTTCCTCCCTGCATGATTATTGATTAATTAATTACAACTAAGGGTATTTTAGTACTTTGATTTCAGTCATTAACCCTTTGTCATTAACTGCGATCTGCCGTGTGCTTTTGCTCCGATCAGAGTTGCCTGACTACGTGCACCCTAGCGGCCGGCAGGTGGTGAACGCGCAACAAGCGCTAGCTAGCTGCTGCTTGGCTGGGGCAGCAGCAACCAGAGCCGGCGGAGCATGCGAGACGACGACTTGCCGTGCTGTACTGCTGTGCGTGCGTGCCAAACTATTGGTCGCAGGAGAGAGGACAGAGGAGGAGAAGGACGACGCCCGCTCGCCCAGCCGGCTGGGCGCGCGCAGCGACAGGAAAGCCAGCGTGCCTGCCCTGGCTGTGGGCCTGTGGCTGCGCCGGGTGGTGGTCGTCATCGCTGCCGTGCCGCGGGCTCTGTTCTGTCCAGTCCCCCTATCTAAGAACAAGCAAGCGTGTGGCCAAGACGCGCGCACAGTGTGTCCACGATAGGAAAATTGATGAGTGTCGTCGGTTTTTTGATGATCGGTTCTCGTAGCGTTGAATTTACGACAAACAGAAAAAAGTCAGCATTTATGAAAAAAAAAACATAAGACAAAGATTAAACTAAATAAACTTATCATGGTTTAGTATTAGGTAAAGACTATTTTCCATGCGTGCATATTTTAATCCAGCAGCACGCACGCTCCCTCCGATCCAAACGTACGCCGCCCACGGAACTCCTCACAGCCATGGAACTACACACGCACGCGTTTCCCCAATCCACCGCGCGCTCTCTCTCTTCATCTGAGATCCTGGGGAGATCCCCGGCGAGCTTCTTCCGGCGACCTCCTCCGACGAGCCCACGCCGCGCGCACACCTCCGGCGACCTCCTCCGGGCAAGCCCGTGCCGCGCGTCCGCCTTCCCAAGCAGCTCCTCCCTTTCCCCTCCCGCGACGCCAGCGATCGACGTCCATGGCGGCAGCCGCCATGGCGAGATAGGCCTCGACCTCCACCTCCACCTCCACCACCACCACCATCAACCACCGACAGCTCCTCCTTCTCATCCTCCTCCTAGATCTAACCTCCGGTGAAACCCTAGCTCACCGGCGATGGGACGGGGGCAGCTGGAGGGTGGGGATCTCTGAGGCATGTCGCGCACAAGTGCGGGTGCTCCCTCTCCCTCCTGTCCACCAACCAGTTCTGCCGCAGGAAGGACTACCTGCCCTGCCCAAGTACGCCTTCACCGTGTTTGATGAGAAACCGGACGACGTCCTCTGCAGCAGGGGCAGCGTCGTCGTCTCGCCGTCCGAGGCCGTCCTCGCAAGACCAAAGTACGACGGCTTGGGACTCCTCATGACCGATCTAGGTGCGTAGTACTCCTGTTGAGGATCAAGAACCAACTCTCCATGTCTGGTTGTTCATGACTGCCCGTCTTTGCGCGCTGACATTCCGTTGTGTGCCATGTACAAATTTTAGTGAAACTAGTCAATATGCACGTGCGACACGCATGTGCCTAGGAGATTTGACTTCTCGCACGTTTTATTAAAGAAATTTATTTACAATATACGAGTAACAAGTATATACTTTTAACAAATTAATTTTTTTATACATATATAAGAACAAGGTCCTTGAGTTTCCTTCAATAACAATCAAATTTTCATCAAACAATTCATCTCATAAAAATATCATAATCTAGGCACACCCGGTCCAGAATGGCACAACAAATACAGACACAATCAAGCTCTTTGACGCTTTCATTAGCTCATTACTGACACCAAGAATGATCTTCAATACATTTTGTTTCTTTTGCTAATATAGTGATCTGCATGTCTCCATTCTCTTCAACTTTGATCCATGAATCCGTTCCATCAATTGAGAAAATTACATTTTGTTATTCACTTCTCCAACTTTGATCTGTAAGGCCCAAGGCTCCGCCATCATGTACTCGTAGAAGTGTTTCATCATTGCCTTGTTGTCGAAGCATGAGCCATGATGTTTCCACCAATGGGTTTGAACTCCAGTCCGACAAACATTGCAGATCCATCCACTTGTGGTTCCGCTTGATTGGTGATAACCACAGCTACTCCAAACTGCAGTAACTGAAATAAAACAAAAGGTTAAGAAAAAGGAACAACCATGATGGATATCAAAATAGTGTAAAACAGAATATTCTAACGAGAAAAAATAAACAATGCAAACTTGCAACTGACCTATGCATTTGCCCCGTTGATACAAAGCTATGCCACTGTCTACAACCATGAGAGCAAATATATATCGAGTAATCCAGTAGGACACTGTAGAGCTGTTCCTTCTTTTTATAATCTTTCTTTTTTTAACATTTTTTATAATCTTTCGAATGAATTAAAGGTATGTGCTTCTAGCTAATTTGGTTCATGGTGGCACCACAAGTTGCATACACATCCTGAAGTTGAGTTAGCTGGAGAGAGGGATCAGCCATTAGTAGGTGCTTAAGGGCGAGGAGTCTGCGGTGTCGGGCCGTCGTCTGTCTTTATCGTGTGTTGAAACGAAGCCAATTGACAGCGGCAAGTCACCTTGATGCCGCCGGCTGATCGCTTTGCAGCCAGGCAAGCGGATCACTGAACGGCGTTTTGGCATATCCTCCTCCTGGATCTGCCGCCAGAGACATCTCTAGCAAAATGAGAAACCAATATTCAGCAGAGTAGGTGGACATCGTCACATATCAGCAGTGCAAACTTTAGAAAGCTGGATGAAATGCTCGTTCTTGATGACCATGTTTACAGTCAATTACGAGATCCTACCATCCGATCCCTATCCAATCTGCACTGGACGATAATATTTAAATATGAGCTACCTCTGAAAGGACGTTCGGACAATTGAAATATTGGCAAGTTGATTGCCTAATATCCTTGTCTTCAGAAAGTTATTGTCATTGTAAATATGACCATCCATGCATTTAATAAGATTTCTATCTATATTACCTAAGTACAAACAAGGTCTTACATGTTCCTGGGAGATTAAGAAGGCATATCGAGCTAACATAACATGTAAACAGATGTGAAGATTGAACACAATGAAACAGGGTGAGCTAACTTTCGAAAAGATGTGAAGGTTGAACACAACGAAACAGGGTAACGTACCTAATGATGAATCAGGGTGACGACCCTAATCATGAATAGCAAGATGCACTGAAGATCAGATGATCCTGGGTTAGGATCGGAGGGCTGCACTGCACTGCAGTCGATTGATTACGCGACAGTCGGCATGTATTTGAGGCTTGAGCCAATCGTCGAGCGGCTTGCCGATACTGCCGATGGAGTGAGCCACACATCGGTGACGTTGGCCCCTTGGCCTAGCAGAATGAGTAGATGCGTTGATGGAGGAGATGCCCTGCGCTCCCGCTCGTTCGTTTTTGAGGCCGCGTGATTCGGCGACGACGTCAACGCGGATGCGGCGAGTAGGTGACTCGTTTCAATCGGTGTGTTTTGTGGCATGATCGACGACGACGACGTCGATGATGCGGGACGGCGGCGGCGCGTTTGAAGCTAGGGTTATTACGTAATAAGGAGACCAAACGTAGGGAAATATATATGGTAAACAAATCATAGGCGGGTCATACATAGGCGGTTAGAATTTGGTGTGAAGGGGTGACGTGGGTACATGAGCGGGTAGGAGAACTACTCGGTGAAAAAAATTACGAGGGAGGGCGTCGTCCGTCGCTCTACACGGCAGGAACGTGTAAGAAATCTTACGCGTTTATTGGGCCCACCGTTTTGTTGATTGAGCACCGTTAGATCTAAAGGAAAAACAAATCCTAGGGTCGCAAGCTTTGACGTGATGACATAAAACTAAGAAGCAAGCAACTACCACACAGAACCTGTGCTTTTTCTCGGCGTCTAGGGCTTCCCTAGGCGACTCGAGTCGTTCTCTTGTCGATCTCGTCGTCGTACGTTTTCCCCGTCCTTAATCCTCTCGTGTCTCTCCTCTCCCCGTGCGCTTTGTCCGGGGATCTTTGTTAGGTTCCTTGTTTGCGATCTGTCTTGGATCGGAGGTAAACATCAGCCCCTTAAACCCTAGATACTGCTGACCGTGCACCCGGTGTCCACCTTGTCGACGAGATCTTGGCTCTATGTTCCTGGATCGGTGACGATGGAGGGAGTTGAGGGCATGTTGGGAAGGCTGAAACTGTCGTCTGAAGAGAAGAAGACACTGAAGATCGGTGCAGATCGGATCCAGTCTAAGGTGGTGGCTGATCGACGGCCACAGGCGGTCGCCAAGCTGCTGTCGGAGAAGAACATCAACCGGGAGGTCCTGGAAAATTCTGTCGGGTGGATTTGGTGCCCAGCTAAGGGCATCTCGTGCAAAGATCTGAAGGATAACACCTTCCTGATTACTTTTAATCAGGATTCTGGTTTGAGGAGGGCAGTAGATGATGGTCCGTGGTCGATCTCGAAAGAGTTGCTGGTTGTTGAGGAGTTTGATGGGTCGAAGGCGGTGGAGGATTTTGAGTTTAACTTTATTCCGATCTGGATGAGGGTAGAACGACTTCCTTTGGGTCTGATGAACAGGGAGGCTGCGATGGTGATAGGAGATGATGTGGGGAGCTTTTTGGAGGTTGCTACTGATGGCGATGACTCGGCGGTGGGGCGTGCTTTGCGAATCAAAATCCGTATGGATATTCGTAAGCCTCTGCGACGTGGTGTGATGGCAGATCTCGGGGAAGAGAAGGGTGAGCGGTGGTGCCCGATCACTTATGAGCATCTACCAGATTTCTGTTATACATGTGGTCGCATTGGCCATGTGGACAGAGCTTGTGCTAAGAGGTTGGGAACGGATGAACAGGCGCCATACAGTAAGGAGTTGAGATATGTGCCGCCAAGGAGACCGTTTGGGACAAGAAACCAGGAGCTAGGGAGTTTCCCTTCGGGGAGGTCGGGTGGTTCAGGTGACTGGCGTTCTCGCTCAGGATTTGGTGGTGGTGGAAAGTCACGATCAGATGGCGTGTCTTGGAGGAAGGAGGAGAACCGTGCTCCTGTTCGTATTGAGGAGAAGGGAAAGAATGACGATGGGGAGGATGACAATGCTAAGGAATGGGCAGTGGATACTGTGAAGCAATTGGAATTTGGCGATGACGTTCAGCAGAAGAACCTGGTGGTCTCGGATAGGGATGATGTAGGGGGGAACGTGCACAGTACCATGCAGGATGTACGTACTAGAGTAGTGGAGAAGGAAGTGGTGAAGGAGAAGGCCGAGGGGAAGAAGGGTGGTACTTTTAAAAAAATTTCAAGGGCTTCTCCAAATAATGTGGGAAGCACTATGGAGGTGATGGCAGGGAAGAGGAAAGGAGGGGTAGATGACATGGATTTGGATGATCAGGGTGGAAGCAAGAAGGCGAAGCAAGGGACTGTGGAGGATAATATCTCATCATCGAAGGCGGGGCTGTCGGAACAGCCCTGCAAGGACAAATGAAGATCATCGCCTGGAACTGCCGCGGGTTGGGGAACGGCGCGGCAGTTCGTGGTCTTCTGGACGTCCAGAAGCAGGAGGACCCCGACATTTTGTTTCGTCCGAGACACGCATGGTGGAGAAGGAGATTGATGGCTTGCGGTGGAAGATGGGTTTAGCGAACATGGTGGTTAAGGACTGCTCTCCGACTCGGGGCGGTCTTGCTCTTTTTTCTACGCGACGAGGAATAAATGTCCATGTACAAGGCATTTCACGCTTGTACATTGACGCGAGGTGATTGAGGAGGATGGTTTTGTTTGGCGTCTGACGGGCTTCTATGGGGAGCCGGAGGACAAGAAGCTTTTGTGGAAGGCGCTGCGCACTCTCAATGCAGCGCGGTCACACCCTTGGCTGTGCATGGGCGACTTTAATGAGATCTTGCTGGCCTGTGAGAAGGAGGGAGGGCCGGATCGATCTCAAAGCTGCATGGATGCTTTCCGGGGAGCTCTGGAGGAATGTGAATTGGCGGATTTGGGTTTTGAGGGGGATCCTTACTTGGAGAAATAATAATCATAATAATGTTCGGTATGTTCGTGAACGTTTGGACCGGGCTGTTGCGAATAAAGATTGGGTCCTGCGTTTTCCCTTGTATCATATAATAAATGGGGAACCTAGACATTCCGATCATCGTCCTGTCATAGTAAGCTCTATTCCTCCCTTGGGGAGTGGAGGTGGTGGCGGTAGTAGAAGACCACATGTGTTCCGATTCGAAGCTACTTGGGCGGAGGAAGAGAAGTGCGAGGTGATTGTAAATAATGCTTGGAGAACTTCGGTGGAGGCGAGGGGTGAGTCGGTTGGGAGTGCTATCCAGAATGTAGCGAGGGAGTTGGGCGAGTGGGGAAGGAACGTTTTGGGAGGGCTGGAAAAGAGTATTAAGAGAGCGAGGCGAGCTCTGGAGGAATGTAGAAGAAGAACGGTGTCGGCTGATTTGGTGCGGCGTGAGGAGTTATTGAAGTTTAAGTTAGAAAAACTAGAGGAGAAAAAGAACTTATATTGGAGGCGAGAGAGCGAAGGTGCATTGGCTAAAAGATGGGGATCGCAATACAAAATTTTTCCATCAATATGCCTCGAAAGGAAGCGGCGGAGTCGTATTTCTAGGCTTAGAAAGGATGATGGGGGGTAGTGGAAGAAGAGGAGGAGATTAGGGACTTGATTTCTAACTTTTATACCAATTTGTTTACTGCAACTCCAGGTGCTCGTATGGATGAATTGATGGAAAAAATTCCACACAAAGTCACTGATGATATGAACTTATCACTTCTGAAACCTTTCACGGTGGAGGAGGTGAAAGCGGGTTTGGACTCGATTGGTGATCGAAGGCTCCGGGAGCGGATGGTATGACATCTTTATTTTATAAGAAGTACTGGGCAACGGTAGGAGAAGATGTTACCAGAGAGGTTCTGCATTTTCTCAATGGCGGTGTCCTCTCCAATCAATGGAATGAAACGATAATTGTGCTCATCCCGAAAGTGCCAAATCCGAAAGTCTAAAAGATCTGCGCCCAATAAGTTTATGTAACGTGGTGTACAAGGTGGCCTCAAAGGTGCTAGCGGGGCGCCTGAAAAATATTTTGCCTGTCATTATATCCCAAAATCAAAGTGCTTTTATTCCAGGACGCCTTATCACAGACAATGTATTGTTGGCATATGAGCTTACTCATTTTCTGCAAAATAAAAGGAGTGGTGAGAGCTATGCGGCTCTAAAATTGGACATGAGTAAAGCTTATGATCGAGTTGAGTGGCACTTCCTGAGGCGTATGATGGAGAAATTGGGATTTGATCAGCGGTGGGTTGATCTAATAATGCAGTGTGTCTCAACTGTCACTTATAAAATTAAGGTGAATGGAGTTTTGACTGATGAGATTGTGCCATCGAGGGGATTGCGACAGGGAGATCCACTATCCCCTTATCTGTTCTTGCTATGTGCGGAGGGCTTTTCTGAACTACTGAATGAAGGAGAACGAGCTGGGCAATTGGTGGGAGTCACTATATGTGAAAATGCCCCGAGTATCACTCATCTCTTGTTTGCAAATGACTCTTTGCTTCTCTTGAAAGTTAATGATGAGAATGCAAATTATCTGCAGCATGTACTGCAACTTTATGAGGAATGTTCGGGGCAAATGATCAATAAGGATAAGTCATCTATCCTGTTCAGTAAGAGTTGTGGAATTGAGAAAAAGGAGAGTTTTATGAATGTGTTGAATCTGTCTCAAGAAGCTAGGACAGATCGGTATTTGGGTCTTCTGGTATATATGGGCAGATCGAAGAGTAAGATGTTCTCATATTTAAAAGATAGAGTGTGGAAGAGAATTCAAGGCTGGATGGAGAAGTTGCTATCTAGGGCTGGGAAGGAAACTTTGATTAAGGCAGTGGCTCAAGCTATCCCAACCTATGCCATGTCGTGTTTTGATCTCACAAAATCTTTATGTGATGAGATCAGTTCCATGATATGTAGGTTCTTTTGGGCGCAACAAGAAAAGGAGAAGAAGATGCACTGGTTGTCGTGGCCAACTCTTGCTAGCCGAAAGGAGAAGGGAGAGTTGGGTTACAGAGATTTGTATCTCTTCAACTTAGCAATGCTGGCCAGACAGTGTTGGCGCCTTGTTCAGAATCCTGACAGCCTTTGTGCTCGGTTGTTACAAGCTAGATACTTTCCAGATGGTAATATCTGGGCAGCAAGAGAGGGGCCAGGGATTTCCTATACTTGGCGGAGTATGCTTCGTGGTTTACAGGCAATGAAGAAAGGGATCATTTGGCGTGTCGGGGATGGGTGCACGATTCGGATTTGGGAAGATCCTTGGATCCCGGCGGGGTCTCGTCGTTTGATTACACCAAGGCGCAATGTCCTCCTATCAAAAGTTTCTGAACTAATTGATCCGGCGTCGGGATCATGGGACGAGAACTTGATACATGATATATTTTGGCCTGAAGATGCGAGGAAAATCATTGCTATTCCAGTGCATGCTGATCGTGATGACTGGGTTGCTTGGCACTATGATCAGAAGGGCCGGTTCTCTGTGAAATCGGCATACCATATGTTGGAGGACGAGAGGGAGGCGAAGTGCTGCAGACAAAGAGGAGAGACATCTATGCAATCCTCGAGTGGTGGCAGGCAGGTGCGGAAAAAGATTTGGAAAATCCCTCGACCACCAAAAATCAAGCAACTTGTTTGGAGAGTAGCACACAATAGCCTGGCTTTCAAACTCAATATCAAAAGCAAAGGCATCGATCTTGATACAAGGTGTCCGGTGTGTCTACGTTTTGATGAAGATGGGGCACATTGTTTTTTCAAGTGCAAGGAGATTCGTCGGTGCTGGCGTGAGCTTGGGTTGGAATCGGAGAGAAAGACTCTGGCCTCCCTTCTATCGGCTCAGACAGTGGTGGAGGAGATACTGAAGCTGCGAGAAGACATCAAAACCATGGTATGTGTGCTGCTTTGGAAGTGGTGGTTGGTCCGGAATAAAGTCAATATCGGAGAATTAATGCCCAGTTGTCAAGCTATTACGGAATCGGTGCTGTGTATGGCCTGGGAGATCCTTGGCAAATCGAACTCTAGTAAAGAGGAGTTGGCTCTACAACCTGTGACCGAGTGCTGGGTACCTCCGGAGGAGGGTGTGCTTAAGATTAACATAGATGGCAGTTTCTCAAAGAGATCAAAGCATGGAGCATGGGGATTTGTTATACGTGATCATGAGGGCACCGTGGTTGTGGCTGGGGCAGGGTGCTTGGGTCCGGTCCAGGATGCTCTCATGTCTGAAATGATGGCCTGTAAGCAAGCACTGGAGACGGCAGCCCACTTCGGTGTGGCGAAGGCGATTCTTGAAACGGATTGTGCGCAGCTGTTGGAAGCCATCTCTACTGATGAGTTTGATCTGTCCACGAGTGGAGGTTTGTTCAAGGAGATCAAGGCGTATCGTCAGGCGAATTTTGAGTTTGTCCAAGTGTGCAAAACCCCTAGATTGTTTAATTCCTTAGCACATGAATTAGCTTCTCTTGGTATGAGTTGGGATCCGGGTCAATACCATTTTTGGGTTGATCCCCTCCCAGAGTTTGTAACGAATATTTGTGCTCGCGATTTAGCTGAGTACCAGTCTTTTAATACAAGGGCGTAATGCCGCTTTGAAGGCTCAAAAAAAAAAGAAATTTAGGTGAAATGCTTTTCTATAGTATATATAGATAGATAGATAGATCATTCGGGCCAAGTTTGACATCGACATCAGACACTCCTCGTGCCTTGAGGTGTTGACCTTGGTCGTCAAGGACTAGCCGTAGCTTCCCTGTGATCTACACTTCCGCTTCTCAAAATTAATGGCCTCGATAACTAGCAAGTATGGCATAATGTTGTTTAGTCATAATATAGAGCTAGCTATCATGTTGGATTAATTTAATGGGACATGATACAATTTTATTTTTGAAGTCCGTATGGACATAATAAATGCTAACTAAAAAATTGGATTGTAGTTGCTTTCCAGCATGTTGCTTATATGTTTGCTATTACCTTCTGTTCTTTGCAAGTTTCATTACTCTGTCAGTAGCTATTCGTGAAGGTTGTTCCATTCTATACTTAGTAGATTTTATGCCTCTGGATATTTGTGATGAACGATAGATGAATCTATATATCTCAGTAGCTATTCGTGAAGGTTGTTCCATTCTACACTAGTTTCTAAGTTCCCCATAGCTTAGATCTCATCATTCTTCCTATGCATTTATTTTTGTACTGGTGCACTGCTATTTACCTTGTCTTAACACTGTTGCCCACCTAAATTTTAGAACTACATGCACCCATTTCCCCTAATGCTTGAGTTATCGATCTTCATTTCTCGTTATCTCACTATTATTGCTTTATCAACCACACTGTTTTGCCTAATTTAACAATACTAGATGGATTCCCCGCGCGTTGCTGCGGGTATAACGGGGGAATGTAAATGATTTAAAAAGATATTTATAAGAAATAAGAGATGTATATGTACGATATATCTATACACTTGTGCAGCCTGATGCCGCTGCTCGGCCTTGGCGAGTGGAATGCTCTAACAACCCACCTGATGATAGGAAGGATATATAGAATGAGAGGGAAATTGATACTGAATCTTAAAAGCAACATATTGATTGACCAATTCCCATGCACGCGAGATGGATTCTTGGGGAAACAGACCGAAATGGAAGCTTTCAGGCCAGCGCATGTTGTCCGCTACTCGGCTCCGTCGGCGTCGACCAATTCTCATGCATGCGAGATGGATTCACGGGTAGACAGACCGGAACGGAAGCTTTCAACCAACCGCATGTTGTCTGCTACTCTCCTCTCCGTCGGCGTCGCCGTCCGTGCTGACTTTGGCGGCCCCGTGGTGGACGGAGTGGAGTGCTAGCTGTGTTGTGAAGTTGTGTGATGCTGGAGAGGACGGGTGGATTATTTAAAGGATAGCAGATGTGAAGAGAAGATGAGCAGGTGAGACCGTGACCTGCAGACTCCAACTGTTATCTAGTTTATTATGCACTATAGGTACGTGATTGGAAACGGAGGGTGTCTCCTCATCTGCCAAAGTGGAGACGATTCGGTACTTAGCTGCACTTGCTTGACAGGATGTAAGGTTAGTGAGCTGTGGGACCCGTTGATGACATGGCTTCATGAGATTGTAGAGAAATAAGCTAGTGGGCATTTGCTTTATAGGAGTTTAAGATTATTGCTTAATGTCAACACTATTTTTCCAAACATATGAAATAAAGCTAACGCAAATCTGTGGACCTGCAGGAGTCGTCGTTGTTACCATGGTTGGAGCATTTGGGGGTATTTGGGCTGCAGTAGCGATTTCTTCCTCCCAGTGCTACTGCAGCTCATGATGTTGCTGCCGTTGTTATATAATGGTTGCGTCCATCCCTTTTTCCTGACATGTGCTCTGGTGAGTTGCACAGACCTAAATGCAATTTCTATATTAGTGCTCTGTCAGCCTCGATGCAATTTGATGATTTTAATTGGAGCACGTAGATGTCAACATAGATGAGATGTTATGGTTGGCTATTGAACATTTTCATTTCCAGCCCAACGCAGTATCCAGTAAACACTCCAAGCTACTCCTAGATCCTGTTTCAGCATATATTGAACCTTTTGACCACTCCTTTCCCAGTAGTATAGCTCTTTCTGGCAATCCATATCAACAAAACTTATGACCCACACTACAGGAAACGCGTCCTTTGCCGAGTGCCGAAGTCTTTGCCGAGTGGTAAATCTCGGGCACTCGGCAAAGAGACGCTTTGCCGAGTGCCAGGCTCCGCACTCGGCAAATACAGCTTTGCCGAGTGCCAGGCTCTCGGCAAAGAGCCGCACTCAGCAAAGGGGCTCCTAGCCGAGTGCCTGGCACTCGGCAAAGGCAGGCACTCGGCAAAGTGGGGCCAGGCCAAACGGCATCCGTCGCCGTCCCCTTTGCCGAGTGCCCTGCCGTTAGGCACTCGGCAAACGCGCCTCCTTTGCCGAGTGCCAGGCACTCGGCGAAGGCCCGCCACGTGGCAGGCTCAGGGCCCGCCAGGCCGACAGCCCTTTGCCGAGTGCCACGCTTGCCAGCACTCGGCAAAGGCCTCTCTTTGCCGAGTGCCAACCCTGGCACTCGGCAAAGAAGAATTTTTTTTTTCTTCTTCCCAATTTTTTTGGGGCCTTGCTACAGTAATTACATCTCAACTTCACAATTTGGGACAATTTTGAGTTTTTGTGCTATATTTCGTTAATTATTTTTGTTTCTTTGAATTTTTTCGACAACTCGAAATTTGAACTATGCGGGTACATGAAATAATGGAATTTGGTCATTTAAAAAATGATATTCATGATGTTCGGAGTATGTTGAGGCCGTATCCAGGACCTCGCATGAAGTTACGACCATGTTGGTGTCGTAACATGATGAGTTACGTGCGGGAAAGTGTTTTAAATTATATAAAATCCAAACGAAGTCCGAAAATGACGAAACTTGCCGAGGTGTCTTGTCATCGCATGTGGAGGCCGTGGTAAAAAATTGAGAAAGTTTCAAGCAAGTTGTGACATCGGATGCCTAAAATCCAGACATCTCCACATGTGATCGTGATGTAGGCCTTCGTGCCGCTGTGCTTATCGGCCTTCGCGCCGTCGTTTTTTGCAGGGTTTGGAAACCTCCCTGTGCAGGGGAGGTGCTACCGAAATTTTGAACTTAGTCTTGTGTTTCTTCTTTTGCAGAGCAGGACCTGTCGGAGGTGATCCAGAGGACCCCGATCGTCTTCGTCGGCATCGCGGGTCTGCCTGCACTGCGTCGCCTCGCCACTGCGTCGACTCGCCACTGCCTCGCTAGCCTCACTTCACCGACACCCTAGGTATAAATCACCTCTTTTTCTGCATGTGTGTCGCCGTAGGTCGGTGTAGCCCAGTTAGGCGTCTCCCGTCCGAAAGAGATACGGTCGTTGGTATGCGGATCAGTGCATATCTGCGACGGTATCTCTTTTGGATTATCCATATTTTTTGGACAGCCCAAGGATGTGTAGATGGGTTAGCTTCCATGTTCCGCTCCCGTCCGAGTCAGAGTTTTGGCAGCAACTCCCCGTTGTTCTTCGGATACACACTCTCCCCGCCAGGATGTGTATCGGGAGAACAGCGCAGAGGTGCTGCCGAAATTCCGTCTCGGACGGGAGCGGAGCATGGAACCTAACCTTATCTACGCATCCTCGGGTGGGATTAGGACCTATCCTTCACCTATTAGATGGTAGGAACGCCTTGTAGATGCAAGAGTTGGTTTTATTATTCGCTTACATTGGCGCATGACAGAGGATGGATGGCCGTGAGTGGATGTACACAGGCTTCGCAAGTAAGAGCTGTGAATGGGTTAGGGGGACCAATGCTTTCCTGGAGCATGCATTTGGCCTAGCTGCTAAAGGGTCGAGTCGGATGCCGTGTCCCTGCAGCAAATGTAAGAACAAGAAAAAGAAACGAAAGACTCAGGTGTACAAAGATCTTTTCAAGAACGGATTCATTCCAAACTACACCCGCTGGATCCACCATGGTGAACGCGATCGTATTAGGGAGGAGGTGGTGAGACCCCTCCTCGAGGAGTATGATGCAGATGTCGGGATGGCAGACATGATGGCAGACTTTCACGAAGCACGATTCATTGCAGGAATGGAGGTGGAGGATGATCCAGAGAAAACCGCAAAGGCGTTCTACACCATGATGGCGGCGGCACAGAAGCCCCTTCACGAGAAGACGATGGTTGCACAACTGGATGTCATTTCACACCTAATAGCGTTGAAGTCACAATTGGGCATTAGTCGAGACGGCTTCGATCTCGTGTTGACAGTTCTTGGCAAACTGCTTTCGGATCCTCACACCCTGCCGAAGAACACGTACGAGTCACAGAGACTCCTTCGTGCACTTAAGATGCCGTATGAGGGGATCCAAGCTTGTCCGAAGGGGTGCGTCCTATTCAGGGGAGACCACGAGAAAGCAATACACTGTCCAAAGTGCAAAGCCTCTAGGTTTGTGGAGGTAGAAGGCAGTGATGGCAAGAAGAAACAGTCTAAGATCCCCGAGATGGTTGTACGGCACCTTCCTTTCCTATAGAGGATCCAACGGCTGTACATGACAGAAGGGTCCGTGAAATAAATGACGTGGCACAAGAATGGCAAAAGATACAGTCCTGATAAGATGGTACACCCAGCGGATGGTGATGCATGGAAGCACTTCGATGACATGAATCCTGGCAAGGCTATGGAGGCTCGGAATGTACGCGTAGCGCTGGCAACAGATGAGTTCGACCCGTTTGGAATGATAGCCGCCTCATACACTTGTTGGCCCGTGTTCATGATCCCCCTCAATTTTCCCCTCGACGTCATGTTTGAACCCAACAACGTGTTCTTGACGCTGATAATACCTGGACACTCGAGCAACAATATGGGTGTGTTCATGCAGCCAGTGTTGGGAAGAGGGGGTACTGACGTACGACCGAGCTACAAAGAGGAACTTCACAATGCATGTGTGGTACCAGTATTCAATGCATGACTTCCTGGCGTATGGTTTATTCAGTGCGTGGTGTGTTCACGGGATGTTCACTTGCCCAACATGCAAGGCAGATGTGATGTTCACCTGGCTGAACAAGGGTGGTAAGTATTCTTCTTTCGACAAACATCGTCAATTCCTGCCTAAGAACCATGAATTGAGACGAAATGAAAAGCACTTCACGAAAGGTGTTCAAGTCACCGACCCCATTCCTCAGGTTAAGAGCCCTGCCGAGGTCCTTGCCGAGATAGAGGCTCTCCAAATTGATGAAGTCAACGGTGGTTTTATTGGATATGGTAACGACCACATGTGGACTCATATATCGGGCTTGACTAGGCTCCCATACTTCAAACACCTTCTTCTTCCACACAACATCGATGTAATGCACACATAAAAGAATGTCGCCGAGGCACTCTGGGCAACACTCATGGACATTGGTAAAAAGTCAAAGGACAACATTAAGGCTAGACTAGACGTGGAAAAGATTTGCGATAGACCAAAGCTAGTGATGAAGACCCCTGCTCCAGGCAAGAGATGGAAAAGAGGCCCGGCCGATTACATCCTAAAAAGGGCCGATAGGAAGGAAGTACTGTAGTGGATGAAGACATTACAGTTCTTCGATGGGTATGCGGCGAATCTGAGTAGGGGAGTGAACTTGCAGACTATGAAAGTCTTAGGGATGAAGAGTCATGACTTCCACATATGGATTGAGCGGATCCTTCCTGCGATGACCCGGGGACACCTCCCCGAGCCAGTGTGGCACGTCCTGGCAGAATTGAGCTTTTTCTTCCACTAGCTTTGTGCCAAGGAGTTATCTCAGGACATGATTGTTGACCTAGAGAAGGCTGCACCTCTGTTGCTCTGCAAGTTGGAGATGATATTTCCACCCAGCTTCTTCCCGTCGATGCAGCATCTGATTTTGCACCTACCGCACGTGGCATGGTTGGGGGCCCGTGCAGGCCCATTGGTGCTATCCAATCGAGAGGTGTCTAAAGCTTCTTTGGAAAAGTGTAGAAATAAAGCCAAAATTGAGGCTTCCGTGGCAGAGGCATTCATTCTGGAGGAGGTGTTGACATTCACACAGGCGTACTATACTAAGAAACTTCCCAGCGTGCACAATCCAACCCCTCGTTACAACGTCGACGAGAATTCATCGAACCTCAGCCTTCTCCAAGGGGATCTCGAAAGAGGAAGCGCAGGTACCAACAAGAAATTGTCCCATGAGGAGTGGCGCACTATCATGCTCTACTTGTTGTTGAACCTTGATGAAGTGATTCCTTATCAAAAGTAAGTTCTCAATGAGCTTGTTACATACGCCGTCACTATCCTCCACCTATCGATCTGACCCCCTTGTCTCTTGTTTTTTCAGGGAATATATTAATGAACACTGGAGGGGCAATAGGGCTCCTATTGAGCAAGAAGAAGACCATCTTCTCAGACATGGTGTGCCCGATTTCATTTCCTGGTTCTGTACAAAGGTACCATCCAACTAACCTCGTTCCGACTTTGAGATTCCACTTTGCTCCTAGGAGCGAGTAATGCAATGATCTACCTGTCCTGACCTTGCAGGCCCGCAAGGATGCGGAAATGAGTGATGAATTGAAACAGGTGGGCAGTGGCTTCTCCCATAGGGTCAAGTCATTCATCGTTTATGATGTGAATGGCTATCGCTTTCGCACGAGAAGCTACGAGGAGAGTCGGGCCAACCTAAGAACCACGTGCACCGGAGTTCGTACGCCCGGCACGGATAAGAAGGACTATTACGGCATAGTCGAAGAAATATACGAGCTCAACTTTGGGGGTGCCAAAGCTTTTAAGCCAGTGGTATTCAAATGCCATTGGTTCGATCCTGATGTCACGAAAAAAGACCTTAAGATTGGGCAAGTCAAAATTTGACTGGATTCTGTCTATAAAGGAGACGATGTCTATATTGTGGCTAACCGACACGCCACGCAAGTTTATTACCTCCCATGGGCGTGCCAAAAAGACGAGAAGCTTGCGGGTTGGTACCTTGTGCACTTGGTATCACCGCGCGGTAAAGCGGCTGTCCCAAATGATGATGATTACAACTTTGACCCAAACACAGATAGCGGAGAGTTCTATCAACCTGAGGGGCTAGAAGGGAGTTTGGAGATAGACATTTTTTCGCTCATGGGCATGGAAGTAGGCAACGACATCGATGAGGACAAGGGTGATGAGGTGCAGGATGCTGAGGACTTACGAATCCTTGAGCGATGGAGGATAGAGCACGATGAAGGAGTTGTTGAGGATGATGTAGATGATGAGGATGATGGAGATGATGAGGACGATGGAGATGATTCCCGACACTTAAGAGAGCTCGACAATATTGATAGTGATGACGACAATAGTGATGACGACTACACGCCAGCCATATTGCCGTTCGCGGAGATAATTTCTAATTCATGTAATACTATATTGTTATTATTATTTGTGCTAATATATTATTTATTTGTGCTAATTGTTTTAATCTTTGTCATTGCAGGCACTCGACAAAATGTCGGGCGGAAGGCGGCAGCAGCCGCAATGACACGGGGTCCAGTCGCGGTACCAGGTGCAGCGAACGGTCGACGAGGAGGAGCGGGCGACCCCCGACGAGGAGCAAGCGACCGTCGACGAGGAGGAGGTGTTGGTGGAGCCGTCGACGAGTAGGGGGGAGGCCCCCCAGCGGACGTCGCACGTCGATGAGGAGGCTGCAGTTCCAGGAGGCCCAGCAGGGGGCGACGATGACGACGACGACCAGTGACGGCGACGGCGGCGACGACGGCGACGGGGGCGAGCCGACACCAGGTGAGGCGCCTTCCTCAAGTTCGAGCAAGGTCTACCAGCGCGGCCTTCGTCCCTCTCTTCAGTCCGGCCGATCCCTTCCCGCCGCCCGGTGATTCGACCCCTCACTGAAAAGTAAGTAACCATTGTTGTTTTCACTACTTATTCATATGACATGTTAAAAATCGAACTGCAGAGTAACAATTGTTCTTAATGACTCGTGCAATAACTGGACGGTTGTGAGCGGAGGGGGCGGAGCACGCCATGTCAATGGCATCCAGGGCCTGCTGATTCGGCACCACTACCCTGGCTTGGTCACCCACGGGGGTGATATACAGCTGCCCATGAAGTGGGAGCACTTCTTCAGTGTCACAGACTCCAACGGTGAAACCCTTGCAGCGAAGATCAAGAGAGAGTTCTGGGTGAGTCTTTTCATCGCACCACATTGCTCAATACTACGCATTCGTTGGACGTTCTTGAAACAATGAAATGATACATGATGTCTGTGTGCAGGACTTCTTCACGTGCGAGGAGGGGAAAGAGGCCCTTGCGGCGTGAGTGCAGGACAAGGTCTGCAGAGAGCGTCTTGAGGACCTGTACCACGAGGCGCATATCCAGTGCATAATCACCTACCACGCCGACGTGCTTGGCCGGGTGGTGAAGAAGCCGGAAGCTAGGCGGATGATGCTCCAGAGGGAGACTGACCTCACCTGGGACCAGTACATCCAGGTAAGTAGGAAACATTCGTTCTGATTCCTTCCATGAAACATTCAATTCATCTTCTGGCATGTCAAATACTTGATGTCATGCAGATGTGTCCGGAGTGCTGCGACAAGTTCAGGGACTGCTGGGCTGCCATTGTGCACTTGTGGACCACGGACGCGGCGTACGAGAAGCGCAGAGCCCGTCGAGAATGCCGCCTGCAGATGCGAGGGGCACCACACCACCGAGGGAACCAGTCCCTCCCAGTGTTCATGGAAAAATGGGTATGCTTCTGTTGATTTATTTATTCTAGCGCTCAATTGTCATTACTTGTAATCATCTTTGTGTTTTCCTCGCAATCCCAGTTGCATGGTGGGCAGGAGGTCAACGAGTTCACGGGGTACGCCCTGGCTCACAAGGGCAAAGCAACAGCGGTGGACAACGTCTACAACCCGGCGGACGGGCCCGACGCGTACACCAACGCGAGCGCTACTCCAAGCTCGCCGAGTACACCTCCGTGGCTCGCCAGCGCCATGGGGAGGTGTTCGACCCCGCCACCGAGCCCCTGGACACAGACCTCGTGATGAGGTTGGGAGGAGGGAAGCAGCACGGCCGGTACTAGATCGCCAACAGCGCCATCGAGTCGTCCTCAGTTCCCACGCTGAGCGAGATTCGAGACAGGACCACGAGCTCCTCCGACATTCCCATAGAGCCTCGGAAGCCGAGCAACTCGCAGATGATGGTGGCATTTCAGGTAAGTACAGTTCATTCGTCGTTCACTCGTTTTACACATGTACCTTGCCTTCACATACCATCAACCTTGCAAGTGTAATATTGCAGGCTCAGCTCGCACAGTTGTAGGCCAAGCAGGCGGCCCAGGAGGTGGCCCATCGGCGGGGAGGCATCGACGGCACTCGGTGCGTCGAGGCACGGGACATGGCCGCCTACTTCGAGGCTTTCGGATCCACGGAATGGTCCCGCCTCCGTTTCCTCCTCGATCTTCGCTCCACCCCCCGTTCCTACTCCTATAGGGACTCCGGTGAGTATATTGCCTGTTGCTTTAGCTTGTGCGGCCATCCTGCAGGTACTAATGAGATCACTTGTCCTTTGTGCAGGAACATTCGGCGGGTTCGAACCCGACTCCTCCAGGTGCCAGTCCTCTAGTGGGCCCTTCTCCACCGTACGGGTGGCCGCCTGGCCTGCTCGGCCTGACTTAGGGGTACACATGGCCAGGTAGCGTTCCTCCTCCGCCGACGCAGCAGGGGCACTCCGGGTGGGCAAGCGGCCCTCCTCCGCCGCTCGGGTGGACGTTCCAGTCGACGCCGCTGTCAGGGTAGTCTCCATCGCAAGGTGGGGGCTCTGGGGCCCCTCGGGACGTCGGGTCGAGCTAGGTACCTCTACTTTCCGCTTTTGGACTTGTATCGATGAACTTGTGGCACGTTGGACATGTAATGCTTATGTTGGAGATGTTACGGATGAATTTGAGGACCTTTATGTATGGATTCGTATTGAAACGAATTTGATGATGAAATATGATTTATATGTGATATTGTATTCTATTGTCATGAATATATGTGATATTGCATGATTGGAATGCCGAGAAAACAAAAAAAGAACAAAAAAATTCCAGCTTTGCCGAGTGCCGGCACTCGACAAAGCCGGGGAATTTTCCCGAAAAGCCCGGCTTTGCCGAGTGCTGACACGGCACTCGGCAAAGTGACCAAAGATTTGTCGAGTGTCAGCACTCGGCAAAGGCTTTTTCAAAAAAAAAAATCTTTGCCGAGTGCCACGCCTGGCACTTGGCAAAGAATTTTCCAAAAAAAAATAATAAGTCTTTGCCGAGTGCCGGCCACGTGGGCACTCGGCGAAGAACTTTTCAAAAAAATTCTTTGCCGAGTGCCCGCCCGTGGCACTCGGCAAAGAATTCTTGCCCGAATTCTTTGCCGAGTGGCCTTTGCCGAGTGCCGCACTCGGTAAAGCCTTTGCCGAGTGCAAATGTGCCTTTGCCGAGTGCGGCCGGCACTCGGCAAAGGAGGCGAATCCAGTAGTGCCAGCTACAGCCATAATGATCTCAGCACCCATGTTATAAACTCCAAACTGCACCCCATGTGCCAAAGCACAGGGAAATTGAATCACTTGGACATGCCAATCCGGTGCATTTCCAAGTGTGCACTTCTCGTCCCATGTGCCAAAGCTCTTCCTGGAAATCATGCACACTAGTAGTTTTTTTATATTTGATTTGGTTTACTACATGCAAGTATGCAACTAGCGCTTGTATCCTGGAGCTTGGACATGCCATTCTGGTGCGGTGCTTGTGCTTAAGGATGAAAACGGTCGAAAACGGTCGAAAAACTCCTCTATTGTTTTCTACATTTATATTTAAATATGAATGCGAAAACGAAAACGGTATAGTCGGAAACGAAAACGAAAACGAACTTACGGTATTTCGAAAACGAACCAATTCGAGCGGAATTATGTCGGAAACGGTCGGCGTACGAAAATTCAGTACGAAATACCAAGCCACTTTAAAGATGTGCATGACCAAACTAACAAGTGTATGATTTAGTTCAAGTGCACATAAAAGAATAAGGGGTGCATGACGTAGTCGCCGACACACAAATATAAGTCTACAACAAGGAATTAACAGGACATGAACATCTATAGTTCATCGGCATTATCCATGATGTCAGGATCACTTTCCATGTCTAGGGTTGTTGTTAGCGCTCCTTATTGCATATAATTTGACCGCCAAAGTAATCCAAAACGACCAAATCCATGGTGCATCATAGCAAATATATTATTTATCTAACAAGTTCCACGAGTTTTGGTTTTCAAACTTGTTTTGTAGAAAACATAATATTTCATGAAATAAAAGTATCTCAAACAATGAAATAGACTGCACCATTGCGAAGCTCTCGTCGCGCTGATCAAAATGCATATATTATTTGCTATATTTGGAGCTACAAACAAAAAGATATGGGAATAGAAAATATATTTTTGTGTCTCTACCGAATTTCTACCGAATTTCAAATACGGTTACATACCGAATATAATGTAGAAAAGTAGAAATCGGTCGAAATAAGTTCATTTCGAATTCCGCTCTGTTTTCGAATTGTCTGTCCGAATTTCCTACCGTTTTCGCATTTTTCCGAAAAAAGTGAAAATGATCGGATCAAATGTAGAAAACGATGCGATTCGGTCTGGAATTTTCATTTCCGTTTTCAACCTTACTTGTGCTCAGTGAATTTTCCCATTCTTTCCATAAGTCATGCCCTCTTCTTTTCCTTGCATGGCTGCATGAACTTTGTTAGAGACATACTATTTCAGAGCTTTGTGTGGGATCACCAAGTTCCTGAATGTGCTTTCCTTGGGCAAAGCAAAATGTTTTCTTTTTCTTTTTCTTTTTTTTTTTTGCTTTGCAAAATATCAGTAATTATCTATCTGTTCTCCTTTTATCGGACCAGATATCAGTACTGACCATGCAGCATGTATGTGTTTCAGATTAAAGATATATCAGATATAGGAGTATAGCAAACTTGTATTCAGTCATTCAGTTCTATTCTTAGCAGTCTATCAGTTCTCATCAAAATATAAATCATGGATGATGACCAACTGAGAAGTCGACTTAGTGTTAGTGCCGCTCAGTCACCACCCATACTCTTCTTAATGCATAATCACAGTGGACTACTTTTTAGTTGTGCAGTATGAAGGCCATGACTGTCATGAATCCCGTGTTCTTACCAGCCCCATTTTACCATCTTCACATATTCTTAGGCAATTTAAGTATCATTTGTTAGGCAACAATGTGTTATTAAATAGGCAATTTAACATATTATTGCTAGTAAAAAAAAGGCCAGCCCTTATGTTGAACTTAGAAAAGAAATTGGTAGAGAAAAACAGTAATTGCAACTAGCTGCAAAGTATTTATAAAACCAACATTCTGTTGGTTTTATTGAATGGACTTTGGATGATAGGTAACAATGGATTAGGAGCAAAATTGGTGCTTCTTCTGGGGCAACGAGGGCCGCTACTCCATCTACGTCCATGCGCTGCTGTCATACCAGGCCAACTTCACCTCCAAATCCATCTTCTATCGATGCCAAATGCCCAGTAAGGTTAGCCCACATCGCTGTAGCTTCTTCTAGATGGATTATCAGCAGAAACAAACCCCTCATCCAATAAAAGTGTGTACATCAAGCTTAACTGTACCATCGTGCATACAACTTCGTGTACCGGATTAGCAATGTTGCCTAACGAATAAACTTAAATTTCCTAAGAAAATGTAGCTGGTATTTAGGTTTTATGGAGGTGTCAGAGCTCAATAATTAGCAATTAGATATTTTTGGGCATTGTGCAAGAAGTATTTAGATTACAGCTTATTCTTTCTTGAATTTGTTGTTATATCCCTTTGCTTGTACAATTATAGTTTAATATCCCTTTTTAGTGAACTTTAGCATTTTTCTAGTGTCACTACCATAATAATCAGGGGTGGAGCTTTCCATAGGGCCTGCAGTAGCCATGTCCCCTGTCATTTGAAGTTTTGAAAAACTCCATAGAAAAAGTAGCAGTATTTTGAGCTACATCATTAATTTATGCTTGTAAATACCCTATTGAAAGTGCTTAATTCATCTTTGAATCATTGCTGCACCCAACACCCCACTAACTTTGGCGGCATGCTTCTGCCACTGCATGTAACACAATGAGCCTGTTTGACACAACTAATTTGCAGTTTTCTAAGCTGCTTCACTTCCCAAGCATTAAGTTTTTTTCGAACTTATAGGGGAAGTACCTCTATACATTGAACTAGAGGCCCATAAGCTGGAAGTGGACCAAGGGGGTGCTTTTTTCACCGCACCCAGCTTCTATCTCCCGTCCATTTCTTTTGCTGCTCCACAGCTACATTTCTTCTGTTGCAATGAGAAAGCTGCATTTGGTGATTTCGATAGTTGATTGGGAGGACGAGGTGTAGGAGGGCAGTAAGGTCTGTCATCCTTGCTCAATGCTCTGTATGTTTACTACTGTTGTGGGGCTCACTTTGCTCAATAGGTGGATTCGTTTGTGGATTGTTACTAGAGCCCTGTGTTATTGATCCATCATTTTGTTAGGTGTAATGTGTTCCTACGGTCCCCTCTCCTTGGTGGTTCTTTGCACGCAACGCAAGCTCTAAGCAACAGCATACCTGCGCCTAATGCTGCCTTCTATATTTTTATTGGTCGCCTCTTGTATTAATCCAGTCACTTGCTAGTTAGTGCCAATTTTTGATGCTATGCTTTGGGAAACTTAGTTCTGTTGAACCACCAAGATTTTTTAGGTTTTCTCTTTGCATAGAAAGTTAGGGTGGTAAGATAGGATAAATTGACTTTTTGGGTTGCATAAATTACCTTTTTTAATACATAAATTGCCTTTTCACAATACATAAATTGCCTTTCTACATAAGCTGAAATTATATAGCTGAAATGACACTATATTAGAATGACTTAGTTCTGATTATGCTTTCTAAAATAGTTCTAAATCAAGAAGACAATGGCTTACCTTATCTAATTTTACTTTACCAATCATGCTTTATGTATGCACTTTAGTTCTTGTGAATGTTCTACATATTAAATCAGCGCAATAGTTTTCCATGCAGTAGGAAGCCTCGCTCTTTTTCCAAGCCTCCTGGCTCCCTGCAATCTAGGGTGCTGTTCATTCAGTGATCATCAAGCTATTGCTAGTGTTTAGGAGTACCTATCATGTATGTATTTGTTTATGCTCTAGCTTTCTTGTGCTCGCATCCCAGATGTAAATTAGAACCTTTCTGCTCTGTAGTGCGGTGTTTCTGTGAGAGCCGGGAGGATTGGAACGGAGCATCGAAATACTGATCTCCGACCTTATTTGTTGCCTCCATCCCAATTGACTCATCTGTAGCTCTGAATGGTATGTTTGTGATAGACTTTTGGTTTTTTCAATAGTATTGCAACATTTTTTGATACAAATCACATATATGTATGCTTAGAGAGTATGAGATTACAAACTATTTACTTTTGTGAACTAAATTAATTACGCAAAACAACTAAATTGCCCATGCAAAAGTACTGAATTGCTTTATCAGTTTATCAGATTTACTTAGTAACAGATCTCATATTAGGCGATGCAAAATAACTGAATTGGTTCTAGCAACAGAATCTACTATTAGTGCTGTTGAAATTTGAGGCTTGGTCATTTTTTCCCTCGGGTGCTCACTATAATTTATGTGCTTATCTTGACAACTTCTATTTAATTGCAAGTGAGGCATCAAGCATCAAATGGACAAGTTTTTTATATCAAAATAGGAGACCATGTGCAGGAGCTAATACAAGAACAACTTGATGTGTATCTATACAGTAGGCAGTAGAAACATGTAGGAATGAGGCCTGCTTATGCAGTAAGCTTATGAAATGTATTACTATTTGAATGATTTGATTTGCTTAAGCAAAACAACCGAATTGCTTATGCAAAAGAACTGATTTGCTTTTTTTATCAGTTTTATTAGATTTGCCTTTTAGTAGCATGTATGATATTACTTGATGCAAAATAACTGAATTGTTTTGCCTGCTGGAAAGAGAAAACAGGGTAGATTTTGTGTAATTTTGCTGTTTCTTGTGTTGTTTGCTGGAATGGAAATGCAAAAAGGGGAGAAACAGGGACAAGGGAAGGTTCCAGGCGTGCGCCAGGGCGATGGCCTGCCTCATTGCACGGCTATTTTCCCAAAAGGGAAAGTACTCTTTTTTATATTTCTACTTTTGGAGTGTGCATGCTATAGGGCAAAAGCACGCCGTGCGTGCAATAGCCACGTCCCTATTCCTTATAATAGATCACTATTCTTATTGTTTTCTATATGGATTTAGATTACGTTCCATGTCCAACTTACTCAGAGGTAGAGAAAAGAAATGGGCTGGTAGGTTTAGATATATATAGATAATATAAAAACGGTAAAACATAAAAAGATATGTACCATTAATGTTGTTTTCATGAATATTTGATAATTTTTTTCTCCGGTAGCAACGCAGGGACATCATTGCACCGGACGACGTGGGGACAACCATGGACGTCATGGGCAATGGCTCCTACGACCAACACCAACTATGCTGCCGCAAGGAGGCGAGCCCGTACACCATCTTTAGCGGCTCTACATGTCCATCGACAACACTGTCGCACACAGAAAAGACGAGTTCGGACTTCATCATGGAGAACTACGCATCCACACCAATGACAATGTCATTCGACACTCGCAAGGCGCACCTGCATGTCATGTGGTCATTATAAGATAAATTATAGCCTTCAAAGTTTATAAAAGGGTAAAACATAATACATATGTTACATGCCGGCCTTGCTTTCTAATAACTTTTAATAGTCTTTTTCCTCCCGTTGCAACGCACACACATTTTTTGCTATGAAACCATGGCGCCTACGTATTGCTTCCGATACAGGCTATGCTAAGAAGCAGCCATATGGCGCCTGTGACCGAAACCCAAAAGGCCAAGAGAGGAGAATGCAGGACCAAGTTGAGGTACGGTGTATAAAGTTAATTGTTTTTGTTACGTTGCTTGACTCGAGCATGTGCGTCCCCCCCCCAGTGGGAGTAGTATCCGGGAATTCATCTGCAGACGTACGCAAATCCTACCCCTATGAGCACCTCCGAAGGACTGAGCCGTCGACAGATCTGGAGATTCCCGAAGTCACCACTGGCGCCTGTCGTCGACGAGAACGTCGCTTACCACTTAATGCATAACGCCAGTAAATTCTGGGAAAATCCCAGAAAAAGATGCGATGAAACCCGATCGACCTAATCGTCTTGCTCAATTTTCTATGTGCTTAAGGTGGTTTGGATTTGGGGGTTCGAGAGAGAATTGGAGGTTAATGATTAAGCTAGGATATATATATAGGGGATAGGGCAAGGGATCGACAGCCACCTTCACATGATAACTACCTATATATCTAAGCAGGTTGCACACAACTCATTAATTACTTTTTATGGTATTCACATAGCTCATATAAAAGTTTTCTCCACCAAAAATTTCTCAAAGGGACTTGCTATATCCCAGGTTTTTAGGAAAAACCCAGGCGACGTACTGCATCATCAGATGAAGATCCAAGGGTCACACCGGAACACTGCACAACAAGAGTCGTCGTCGGAACATCGCCGGACACAGGCCAGAACATCGCTGGACAAAGGCCAGAACATCGAGCACTGTCCGGGGAACAGATGAGCAGCATCGGCGGAACATCGCCGGACACGAGCGAACATCGCTGGACAAAGGCCAGAACATCGAGCACTGTCCGGGGAACAGACGAGCAGCATCGGCGGAACATCGCCGGACACAGGCCAGAACATCGAGCACTGTCCGCGGAAAAAAAGATCAGAGCATCGGCGGAACATCGCCGGACACAGGGCAGAACATCACCGCGAGCAGGCCAGAACATCGCCGGGATTCGGACAGTGTAATCGAACCCGTCGCCTGGTTTTTTGGAAAACCCAGGCGACTGGGATTTAGGAAACATGTTTCTCAAAATATGCAAACTTTCTTTTGTCTTCAATAGTTTCTTTTCTCTCTCTCTTTACATGACGTGTCTCAATTTGGTCTTGCTCGACCAAAAAGGTCCAAGTCGGTCTGTATTGGAAATGGACTGCGGACAAAATCTACAATGCTAAATCTGCGTACCTTGCCCAATTTAAGGTATCCTACTGGACATTTAAATCTCACACAATCTAGAATGCATATGTTGCTCAAAAAGGAAACACAATCTAGAAAGCACATGCCACGGGGAAGCACAAATTCTTCACTTATCTTCTAGTATGTACAAGTGAAGATCCTTAAAGCTGATAAGATCGAAACAATGAATTGGCCGTGCAATCCAACGTGTGCTTTGTGTGATCAAGAACACCAGAAATGGAAGTGCACTTTGTATTAAATACTATTCACGAAGGATGTTTGGTTGCATGTTAATTAGAAATTGGGCTGGCCACGGAATTCGATTGACACAACCAATGGAAGCAACATTAGAAGATTGGTGGTTGGCTTCTTTGCTAGGTCACAATGCTATAGGTGAAACCCTCTATTGTCACCCTAAATGTTTGGTTGCTATAGGTGGAACCCTTTATTGCAACGACAAAGGTTTGTTTGCTAGGGATGAAACACTTTATTGCCTACTAAATGTTTGTTTGCTATACGTAGAGCCCTGTATTGCTATACAAGGTGAAGCCTTTATTGCCAAGCACAATGTACCATTGATATCCCTCGAGCTTTGCTGCGACAGCTCGACGGTGTCTCGACGGAGGACACTGGTGTCGAGGCTGCGGGGGGAGGCTCTACATCACCAGCAGCCTCTCCTGCTGTCTCGGCTAGTGGTGGAGGGGGTTCTCCGACAATAACCCCTCCCTAGCTAGCTCTGTCTGGGGTTGTTGGGGGGAGCTCTACATCACTATTTGCTTCCCCTAATGGCTTGGACAAGATGGGAGAGGGCTCTGCGGAGGAGGTAGGGGTGGTGGCACCCACTACACCACCACCATCTCCCTTGGTGGAGCTCGCTTCCACTGAGGAGGGAGCAGGCGCTTTGGAGGACCAGGTGGGGGCCGACCCACTTGAAGAGGCCCGTGTTGAGGAGGTGCCCAAACTACCCCGGCGCTGCCCCAGATTTACAGCAACGGCGGATGAGCACACTATGACCAAAGCACAGCGCTTGACGGCCTGGAATTACAAGGTACTTCTTTTACTAGCCTTTCAGATTCTCAAGTTGCTTCAAACCTTGGTAGGATAGGCATCAACCTAGGCTTATCTAGTGTGACTGTCCTTAAAAATTTAGAGGTTGATAGGTTGGTTCTTCATGCTAACCAAAAAAAGATCAAGTCCAAACCCCAAGTCACTATTCTAGACAGTGATGATGAGAGGGAAAACAGACTTGATACGGTTATCGCCAAGCTTGTGGCAATCTAAATGAGAACTGTTTGAATGTAGAGAATGATCATATTCAAGATCTATCCTCTCTCCATCGGAAGAAGAAATATAACAATGCCAAAAAATTAAATATCGGCAAGCTTCCTAGAAAGCCAAAAACCCCTCTAAAATTATACTAAAATGAAAGGGGTTTTACGGAATAGCAGAGGTCTTGCGTACTTGGCTAAACACGATTCTTGGTGAATTAGTTAAGGAGGAGCAAATTAATTTTATAGCTCTCTCGAAACCGCGGGGATTCTTTCCCGCATCATGTCCTCAAAAATTTTTGTGGAGGACGTGACTTCCTCGGCATGCTATGGCGCCACATGGGAGATCGGGTGGTATCCTCCTTGGAGTCGACTCCGATGATTTTTGACATTGGAGCTATTAGCGAAGGGGATTTCTATGTTAAATTTACCCTCAGATGCAAAGCTAATGACTTCAAGTTTGTGCTTTATGCGGTGTATGGACCCGCCCAAAGCCCAAACAAAGGTGCTTTCCTCTCTGAGCTAGCTAATAGCTACTCTAAAGAGTCCCTTCCATATATTGTAGGAGGGGATTTTAACATAATGAGGAGTCCGGAGGAAAAGAGCTCAGGGGAATTTGACCCTAAATGGCCTACTCTCTTTAATGCTGTCATCGAATCCCTTGATCTTAAAGAGATTGTGATGGCTGGCCGCCAATTTACATGGGCGGGGCGGACGACCCAACTTTCGAGAAACTAGATAGAGTTCTCGTCAATACTGAATGGGAAATTCAATTCCCATTAACAACGGTTGAACCTCGAGATAGAAATATTTCTGACCACACCCCCCTAGTCCTTAACACCGGTGCTTCGACCCACCATTCCCAAAACCGTCCATTCAAATTTGAGAGGGGATGGCTCTTACGGGAAGGTTTTTACGATATGGTCACAAATATTTGGCAATCGGAAAGTGCTGGATCCACGTCTCTTGAGCGTTGGCAGTCTAAAATTCGTAGACTTAGACAACACCTAAGAGGTTGGGCCATGCATACGCAGTCTTACAAAAAGAAAAAAAGGCACTGTTGGCTCTTTTAGAGAATCTTGATAAGAAAACCGAGGAATCCTCCTTATCGATCAAGAAATTAATCTCAAACATTATCTAAAAGAGCGATTAGTTTCCCTCCTAAGGGAAGAAGAGATAAAGTGGTATGAAAGAGCCAAGGTTAAAACCCTATTGGAAGGGGATGCCAATACTAGGTTCTTCCATCTAGTGGCAAATGGGAAACATCGCAATCAACATATTTATAAACTCGACGATGATCAAGGAGTTGTTGTAGGCGATAATCGTCTCAAAAGCCATATTACCACATATTATAAAAATCTTTTTGGAACACCGGAAAATTCGGAGATCACACTAGTGGAAGATCGATTTCGATATTCCACAAGTGTCCCCCGAGGAAAATGATATCCTCATCGCCCTTTCACCGAATCAAGTGAAAGAAACAAGTGTTCCAAATGGAGCATAACAAGGCTCCAGTCCTGGATGGATTCCGGTGGAATTCTACCGTATTTTGGGGGATAATAAAGAATGATCTCTTACCTCTCTTTAATGATCTACACGAGAGGCTCTAGACCTTCACAGTCTTAACTTTGGAATCATTACTCTAATTCCAAAAGTACCAAATGCTACTAAAATTCAGCAATATAGACCAATTTGCGTCCTCAATGTGAGTTTTAAAATATTCACAAAAGTCGGCACAAATAGGTTGAATAAAGTTGCGAAGACTATTGTCAATCCAATGCAAACTGCCTTCATGCCAGGCCGGAACATCATGGAAGGTGTCGTTATTCTACATGAAACCATCCATGAGTTACATACTAAAAAACGGGATGGCATCATTCTCAAAATTGATTTTGAAAAGGCTTATGATAAGGTCAAATGGTCCTTTATACAACAAACCTTACGTATGAAAGGATTCTCAGCTAAATGGTGTAGATGGGTACAATGTATGGTCTCAGGTGGAAGTGTGGGAATTAAAGTCAATGATAAGGTTGGCCCCTACTTCCAAACCAAACGTGGCCTAAGACAAGGTGACCCAATGTCGCCTATCTTATTTAACATCGTTGCAGATATGTTAGCTCTTATGATTAATAGAGCAAAAAACGATGGTCAAATAAGAGGAATTATTCCCCGCTGGTAGATGATGGTCTCCAATATTACGTACGCAGATGACACCATCATCTTTATCGATCATGACACAGCAAGCAAAGAATCTTAAACTTTTGCTATGTGCTTTTGAACAATTGTCGTCTTAAGATCAATTTCCACAAGAGCGAGATCTTCGCTATGGTGCGGCCAAAGAGATGGAATCCTATTATACCACTGTTTGGATGTAATACGGGGAATACCCCTTCAGATATCTGGGAATCCCAATGCACCATAGACAACTCCTCAATTCAGAATGGAGGAAGGTTGAAGAACGGTTCCAATAAAAACTCTCTTGCTGGAAAGCAAAGTACCTCTCTTATGGTGGGAGACTGGTTCTGCTTAATTCGGTTTTAAGCAGTCTACCCATGTTCATGATGTCCTTTTTTGAGATTCCTAAGGGAGTCTAAAAAATCTGGATCATTTCAGATCAAGGTTTTTCTGGCAAGGATCTTCGGATAAACATAAATATAGACTTGCCAAGTGGAACATCTTATGCCGCCCCAAGGACCAAGGGGGTCTAGGTATCCTTGATTTGAAATTGCAAAACAAGTGTCTGTTGGCCAAATGGTTGGTTAATTTAATCAACACAGATGGCACGTGGCAGTCAATGTTAAGGAATAAATACCTAAGATCTAAAACACTCACTCAAGTGACAGCCAAACCTAATGACTCTCACTTCTGGAGAGGCCTCATGCGTATTAAAGATGGGGTTTTGGCTAATGGGTCCTTCAATATCAAAGATGGGACCCATACGAGGTTCTGGGATGATACATGGGTAGGAGATAAGCCCCTAAAGATTAATTATCCATCTCTTTATAATATAGTAAGAGATCCACACGCAACCGTTTCAAAAGTGTTGACCTCAACCCCTCTTAATATCTCTTTTAGAAGGGCTTTGGTGGATAATAAACTTTTAGAGTGGCAAAGCCTAGTAGCAAAAATTTCAAATGTTGTTTTGGTGGAAGGGTCGGATTATTTTAAATGGAATCTAACCAAATCTGGGTTATTTTCTGTGCGATCCTTGCATCTCCATCTCATTGATACACAACCACCCTTTCAGCAGAGGAAAATATGGAAGATGAAGATCCCCCTAAAAATTAAAATCTTTCTCTGGTTCCTCCAAAGAGGTGTCACCCTAACCAAAGATAACATTGCTAGAAAAAACTGGAAAGGGAGCCAGAAGTGCATTTATTGTAATAGGAATGAGACTATTCAACATTTGTTCCTTGATTGCCCTTGTGTAAAGATGAGTTGGAGGATCATTTTCTTTGCTACTAGACTACAACAACCAAGATCTATTAGCCATATGTTTGGCACTTGGCTTAGTAATCAGGATAAGAAGGTCAAAAATATGATCTGGATTGGGGTAGCTACTTTGTGTTGGGCTATCTGGAGATGCCGGAATGATGTTATTTTTAATAAATTAAAAACTAATTCCGTTATGCGTTATTTTCGGGGAGCGTGCGGTTGCGCTTCCGGGCTCGGCTGCAGCGTGACGAGGAGACCAAGGACGCACTCTCGGAGATGAGCAAGAAATTAGAGATAATTGCTCTAGAAATAACAAACAGAGGGTGGAAGCATTTGTATCGTCTTCGATAGTCCTTGTCTTTTGTTTTAAGACTTTGGGTCTCCTTTTCTTTCCATTTTGTTCACAACTCGTAATACTTGGCCGTGTACGTCTACGGACGTAGAGGCCGGATATTTTTATCCTTTATCTATAAAAAAAAATGTACCATTGATATAAGTTGTTTGTGTTGCTATAGCATAGTTTGCCACGCCAAATGATAACACTGATAGTCCATATTGCAATGTTTTGTTTACTAGCATCAAACAATATTGGCGCACCTTAATTTTTCAGAACAAGATATGCTCATTAAAGCATTTAGCCAAAAGCTATTAAACTAAAATATGATTTGTTCGTACACATCATTAATGAAACAGCCAATGTTAAGCTCGGCTTAGAAACACACATTGCTCAAACACATAAGGTCTCCGACACACACATGTTTGTACAAGCCAAAATCTGTAATGAGCCTACCATTTGGAACAAAGGTTGGATTGACATTGTACATCCCATCACTCGTGCGCTCCACTCAAACTCTAGTTTCCTGTTGAATAAAACCATCGCGTTTTGAGAGAGAATACCCGAGGCTGAGAACAACATCATACAGTTCTGATGAATCAATTATTCTACCACTGCAATCACGATCAAACCTCTCAAATAGTACCTAAAAAATACAGCGAAACATCACTTGGCTACAATATAATCCATTAGTTAATTTTGTTTACACATAAGTAATGTGAAAAGGGGAACGTCGTTAAATTGCCGGTCATCTTACTCTCTAGTTTTAAATAAGATTGTAAAACACAAAAGCAAACAGCTGATGGATATGGATGGATGGATAGATGGATCATGGATGGATCGACTTCCCACCGCACCTCTCAATAGATGCTACTCCGTAGCTGCTAGCTACCGAAGCTCGCTGCTAGCTACTTAGGCCTTGTTTAGATACTATCCAAATTCTAAGTTTTTTCACTCTCTCTCCATCACATTAATTTTTAGCCATTTGCATGGAGCATTAAATATAGATAAAAAATAACTAATTGCACAGTTTAGTTGAAAATCACGAGATGAATCTTTTGAGCCTAATTGGTCCACAATCGGACAATATTTGTCAAATAAAACGAAAGTGATACTATTCATCGGGTTGTAATTTTTTACAATCTAAACAAGGCTGGAGTAGTGTGATAAGTGTGATAGATGGATGGATGGAATCCACACCTGAGATATGGGACCGGATCGACCTGCTCGCGGCCTGCAGCTCAACTGCCAAAGTACTCCTACTCATATGTGATGAGATGGATGGTTGGATTCTGGGACTCGTCTACATGGGTATGTTCAAACTACGTGCGCAGCGCCAATCAGGACACGCCCGCTGGTTCCGCAAAACAAGAGGCGCGCAGGCAGGCCGCGGGCAGGATTGTCGCGGCGGCATGCCACATGTCCGCCGCAATGTTTTTTTTTCGCGATCGGGATTTCACCCGTTTTTCATTAAGAGGAATAAAGTTCAAAGGTACAAGGAGTCAAGTTAGTGATGGTGGCGAGACACCCACATCGATAACCTGACCAAACGAACCGACCTAGCTACTGGATGACAAGTTATGTGTTACATAATGACTAAAATTTGCGACAGTAGCAACCGATGAAACACGTAGCTAACCGTCTTCGGTGGCCAAGCGCGCCCACTTCTTCCTCCCATGGAAGAAGGCCTGCATCGCCTCTTCTGCTTGCCCCGAAAGGGCCACCTGGAACGCCGCCTCATGAAACTCCTCGAATGTAGCTTCAGTGGGGCGTTGTGTCTCGACCTCGTACCCGAGCTTCCTCATGAGGACCAACCTTGCCTGCGCGTCTGGCTTGTTAAGCTTGTTCTTGGCGGCCAGGCGGGCACTACGCTTCGGTAGCCATTCCAGCGTGTCTTCGCTCGGACCCGCCTTAGTGTGGTAGTACTATGTGCCGGCTGGCCGGCTCCCGTCCGAGTCCTTTGTCCGTTAGTCACCTCACCCGTTAGACCAGTCGTACAAATCCAGACATCATGCAGCCGCTTGTAGCATCTAACAAATCCTGCAAATCGATTCCTTTCTCCCCATACTCCCAACCAAACCGATTGATCCCGCACGACACGATCGCGGCCAATTTCGCGATCGGTGGCTCTGGTACGGTGGTACCTCTCGCTCGACTGAATCAGCATCGGTCACGCTCACGCGCTGCTCTCTCGATCGATCGATTCAATTCGGCATCGGTACGGTGGCAATGGCGCCCTTGGTCACGGTCGGTTCTGGCCGCTTCCTCTCGATGTAGAACGGCGAGCAGAGCAGCCGGCAAGCCTTCCGTCCAAGTCCAATCCTTCAGGTTTCCACTGCTTGCTACTTGCTACTGTACTACGTACTGCTACTTGCTAGTATACCACTATCACCAGGCGTGCAAATTGATGGGACTTTGTTCGTTCATGCGTCCTTGTAATAAAAAGTAAAAATGGTTCAACGTACCACTATTCCGTGCCCTGTTCCCAACTTACCACGTTTCGGTAACATGCATGTTCATAAAGTTCAACTAACTTGGCTGCTATGGGTCACACGGCAGGGAGACCTGTCCTGTCCTGTGCCTCTGCGCGCGTACCAGAGACGAAGCACCACGGCCTGCTCATCTCCACTAGACCACGACCACATCCAAGGTGGACAACGACGACAAGCGGCTCGCACACCATCCCTGTGACCGTGGCGTGTACAGCGGCGTGAAGTAGTAGTACGTACGTACTTCACGACTAGCATGTCATCGTCATGGGATCTGGAATGAATTGCATAATTAATGCATATATGTCCTCTGGTCTGGACCGTCTTTAAATTAATTTTTCTGGAAAGTGTTAATTATCTCTCGCTTCCGTTATTAGCTGCCATCCAATTCACGATCCTTGAACGTCACTCACTCTGAGAGGGCGAGATGCCGTTTCTCTTCTTCTTCCTCTGAACCCCACCACCAGATCTCCCGCCGCCGCCCCCCTGCCCGTCCTCTCCGGCGACTTTGCCGGCGACGAGGGTGGGGGGTCGGGTCCCTCCTCCAGCTCCCCTGTCCTCCTATCCTTTCCCCTCCATCCCTTCTTGTAATATTCCTACTGAATAAAGCCCCTCCATGGGTGCTCTGAACTCCTTCCTCCTCATCTCTATCATCTTGAAGGTGAGCAGTCTGCTTGCGGCCATGGTGGCCGGTGGCCGTATCTCTCAATCCGACGAGGTGATTATGGCCTTCTATTCCTCCGTGCGTCTTCCTCCCCTGCTTCTTGGTGGTCCAAGCGGCGGCATGGTGCCGCTCCCGGGCACATTGAGTCGAGGCGGAGGTGCTACCTGCGACACCAGACTAGGAGCTCTCTGGTGGACCAACCCCTATCATGCATGGGTTCATAGCCCGGGTGTGCTTGCCGGTCCAAATTGAGTGCGCAGCGGAGGTTGCAAGATGGTGGACGGTCCTAGGTCGTTGGCTTCTGGATCTGAGGCCAGGCGACCGGATCCGGCCTCTGCCGGCCTGCGAGCGGCTTCTACCGCCGTGGGATGCATGGCTGAGGCCTGCCGTGATAAGCTTCAGCGACAAGGCAGCACCGCTCGCTGTTCATGACGGTGGCGGCAGCTCCATCACCGTGGCCACGGCGACTGCGGGCGCACTACTACGAGTTCGTTTCCCTCCATGCCCATGCTCCTCTGCTTTGTGCTAGGGCCCACCTATTGCGATCTGGGGTCCGCTAATGGAAAGTGCAGATCATGGAGCCCTTCCCCGCAGCGGGCTACCGATGGATGCGGCTCGTCGGCATGCTCCGAAGGCCTGTGCTTCCCTGTTCTCGTGCGATCGAGATCTCCGACACCATGCACGAGTTCGTCGACACTGGGTCAGGGCGGGGCCCGCATCTGACAAAACGGGGCCCGCAGCAGCCACGTGCACCACATGCATGAGTTTGGGCGGTGCGACTTCAGGCACTCCATGTCAAGCAGCACGCCCGAAGGCCTTATCCTTTTATTATCTTCCTTTTATCTTCTTTTATGTTTTCCTTTTCTGTTATGTTCTACTAGATCAGATCTGCACTCGTACGTCCACAGGTCCTAATCTAGATAGAGACGTCTGGTTGCTCTGTCTCTTTTCCTTTAGTGGATGTGTAGTGCTTACTCTGCAGCCTTGGGTCCTGATGTCTTCTGCACCATTCTGACAGCTACTTCTTCGGTGTTGGATCGACGATTCTGCCTTCACTTGGGATTTTGGTTTGAGCTTCTTCAACCTCCGGCAACGACATGAACATCATCCTTCGGTTGCCGGCATATTTCTTCTTCGACAGCTCCACCGTCCCTCTTTTAACCGTCGCAGTGCGCGGTCAGTCCATCTGGGTGCATGCGTCTCTGACGCCCCTGCGTATACCCCTCACTTGCAGAAACGTCCTACACGATGCCTTAGTCGACACTGTTGTCTCTACTTTTGGTCGCAGGACCTTGATGTAAACTGATCTTCTTTTGAAGATCTCTTTGTAATAGGGCTGTTTTAATATATATTATATGATGTTGTCAAAAAAAAAAAAAAATTCACGATCCTTGTTCTGGCAGTCAAACACGTCACGTTACCCGCCCATCAGTTTGCTTGTCTCGCTCGTCTCTAGTCTTCGAGCGGAGAATGTAGCATAGTAGCTGATAACAACTAAGTAGCCAAAATGTGTTGATAGGCAACGATATATCAATCACAGCAGTCAATAAAATTAATAGATAGCATAGCTGATAACAAAATAAGCCAAAGTCTTGACCATTACAAGAAAACATTATACGTATTAAATTAAGTAGCACTGTTTGTTTCCAATGGATGGTTATCTACGAGACATACTAGTCATGTTTAGTCTAAACTTTTATTTTGTTCCGGTTATCCGTTTGGCGGGCTGCAAACGTGTTTTATTTGCATAATGTGTTTGTGACTTTGCGTGAGACTCTGTAATAATTGGTCGATTATCATTTGATAGATGAAGCCGGATATAAATTATCCATTATGTAAAAAAAAAAAATAGCACTGTTATGAGAATGTATGATAACAAAATAATAATGCCATCATCGGTCAAAAACTTGGGCATCGACTCCAGCTCAACACCATCTCCAGAGCGTCTCCGAAAACAGCATGAAAAATAATAAATAACGGGTTTCAAAAAATAATAATGAATGAACATTTCTATACAACAATTATAATATAAATTAAATAACTCTATAAAACCAATTGGCTATATATGTCACGGTGAGATCATTTATATTAACTTATCAAAAAATATTTACCTAATAATTATTTTAGTTCTTAAACTTATGCCAAATATGTTCAATCAAATCTGATTGAAGTTCTACGGTCACGAAAAGTGGCATTTCTGTTTATAGTGCTCCTTCCATCTCCGGAGTTCTCTCCATGAGTGACTGACTGACTGACTGTAGGTGGTGCTTGAGTTGTTGACGTGCTTTGCTTCCTCATTAAAATCTAGAAGAGAACTTTGTTCTATATCTCTCTCATCTTCCTTTAAATGCCGTAATACCTTCCATGCATGCTCCAATGTGAAAGAAGGCTTCTCATTATATTCAGAGGCACTAGTAGAAAGGCCGCGCCCCTGCGCGCCTGGCTAGAAGTAATACTGGCTAATGTTTTGGAAAATATAAGCACACATAATAAGGCAATACAACACTTTTAAGTCTTTGTACACCGGTTGTGCTTAGTGCAGAGTCTTTGTACACCGGTTGTGCTTAGTGTAGAGTTTGTCACAACATAGTCCATGACATTCAGTAGTAACAGGGAACAACCGTGTTTAATAGGCGTGACTAACACTGTGGCAATCGAAACGCATACACAAGAAGTGCATATTGAGTTCAGGTAGCTGAGTACTATAGATACAATAACGATAAGTTGAGTCTCCAGGCCTGATAGCGGCACTAATTTACAGGACCTGTTTCGATGGCCATCATGTAGCAAAACAAATTTTGCCGCACATTATGCGTAACTTACCACAGAGCAAAAGATGACAGCAGTCATATCTGTGGCAAGGTAGTTAACATAACCACATGACTGGAGTCGCTGCTGCTGAACAGTACCATGGCATAGTAAATTGTTTAATAGAAGTCTAGGCATATAAAGATTTTGGTTCAAGCATACACGTAGTTACTACAACTTGTGGATGTACAGAGGTCGACGGACAGCGTGGATGATACGGCCTGTTATATTGAATAAGCATCAATAAGAGTAATATACAAATCTGTAGCTGTAGCATCTAACCTGCAAATAGTGCAGAATCTAATGTTTTTGGCAGAGTGGTGGCTACTTAACTCATTTTGTGTTTCTGGATGAACCAGATTTGTGGTTGCTGGTTTTTAGCTGTAAGCTAGAGCCGTCGGTCTTTAGCCTGAATAATTGTGTGAAGAAATGACGGTAGGATGTTAAGCTTGCTACATATGGTGGTAAAATGTACTGAATATTAGTGGAGTGCTTAGATTTGGGCTACCTTTTAGGTTTACGTTCTGAGGATAAGTGAGCCAAAGTCCTGTCATCATCTCCATGCGTGTCAGCGGATTCACAGTCGTCATCAGCAATAGATCCCTGTTGTGGGTAAATAATATGAGTGTCGTACATTTAAACCATGTGAGAGGTTAATTAATAGTAATAGGCAAATCCATAGTTAAATCTAAATATATAGTTGGAGATGAAGCATACAAGCAGGCTGATTAGTGGTTGCACCATGTATCAAGTCTACAACCAAAAACCCTTCTCATTCAAAATCAGTACAAGCTAGCACCATGTATTAAGTCTACAAATTTGTGAGGCACATACAGGAATTGTGGCAATAACAAAACTGAATCAAAGACAATGAAACAAAAAAAAGAGAGAAAAGCACATAAAGAAATGTCCTGCAAACTAAATGGCCATGTATATTTTTGATACACCTAAAGATGACAATCATCTTAACTTTTGATGATCCAAGGATCCATCGTACACAAATGCTATTTAGGAATTAGGAATTAATATTTTAGAATGTAGACGGAATTTTAGCCTAGGGTTTGCATAATTAGGTGCCTGATCCTAGGCCACTCCGATACCTGGCATCCATGCAATTGGAACACTCTGCTCTGGTACTATTAGAGCAGAGCTGCAGTGCTTTCAAGTCTCCGCCAGGAAATTTAGAAGGCTAGCCTATGAGCTCACGCCTACTTAAGGCGGTATTTTATGTTCAGATAAAACTATATTTTCTATCAGTCATTTAAGTTTCAAAATAAATATCTCTTACATACCGAGGTTAATAAACTAAATTCTGAGTAGGTATACAACTGGAACCTGTCTCTATGTATTTGAACCCTATCATCTCCTAATAAAAATGTTTGCCTAGAACCATGGGAGGGAAGCTACATAACGACAGAACCCATTATAGCAGTATCACAAATCGTGTTTGGAGGTAGCCTAACTGTATTATGTGGCAAGCCATTGCTTGAAGCCTCGAAAGGAGTATAATAAACAGCAATACAACTTTTTAAAAAAATAAAAATAAAATAAAAGTAATCAGTTTGAGCATAGGTAAGCAAAAGTACCGGCCTCTTATGGTTTTAGTCCCAGCCAGCAAGCAACAAATTGATGGCAGTGCATGGTGCCTAAAAATAAACGATAAGGTCACATTTGAATGTAATAGATAACACTGGAGCAGTGGTGAAGGAAAGTACAAAGAGAAGCCAACCGTCATGCACATTAGTGCTTGGCATCTACAAAATTAGCATGGCAGGCATTGGCACTCATTACATAGTTAGTTTACTGAATATTTTCTTCCAAGAATGACAAGAACAACCATTAGCCAGTATCAATCAAGAAACTGTATTTTGAACCAGAGCAATGGTGTTGAAATTACAGGCCACCACATATGAGACTGACAGGGCTAATAAGAGGATTGGATCGTGTCTAAATAGATGGAAAGAATGGGGAAATATACACGTGTAAGCATGAAAAGCAGCTGTAGTCTGGTACCAAAAATAAAATTAGGAGTCCCAAATGTGCAGGCTTGGGAACTTTTGCTGATGAGAACAGTCAGATCAGGAAAATGTGGTTCTATATCAGAGAACGTGATGGAACTTGATGGTGTGCATGCAGAGGCTATTTTTTCCCATTACATATATGTAGAATAAGTTAGCAAATCACATGTATCCATAGCAGTGAAACGCTGTCAGGCGACCAGTGAAAATAATGAATCAAAGATTTAAAAATAACTACTATATACCGCCCTGGAGCCAGATATCCTCATTCCAATTTAAATATTAAATGCAGTGCAGTCTAATTTACAACATACAGTACATACTACTGAAATGGATTATTATGGTACCTGCATTCATCATGTCAGCAATGTAAAGTGATCGAGGTCCTAAACAAAGGCAGCAATGTCGCCTTCAGTAACTTAAATGGGGAAAAAGGTGCAACTATCTGACGAAAATTTAAGCCAATGTGGAGCATATGTTAAATATTCAATTACACTAAGTCAAGCACAGAAGCTGCCTTGATGCTGAACAATGGCATAAGACAATGGTTAAACTATCTTAGCAATGGAGCAGGTAGTTTATTTTGATCCAGGAAAAAAATTATTATATTCATTCCGTATGTAGAAGATAGCTACTCAGTTTGATACACATGAAGAGTAACTAACACAGTCAAAAGCTGAAATTGAAATAAATGGGCCACTGTGAAGATGTTTCATGTGCATTAGTTGTTGTAAATTGCAACAAAAAATAGTTTTACCTACCCATTTTCTTCTGGTTGCTGTGCAAATTAACGTACTGAACATCAATGTCTTTTAGGACTTTCCATAGCACCAGAGTATCAATATTCCTGCAAAGGGTGTAGTAAATTAATATCTGACCTGTTGACTGAAACAAAACTCCAATTGTAAGAATAGGTGGAAAAAATCCAGTGAACTTTCTTGTTATTAAGAAGCAGGCCAACAACCTAGAGACTGAAGGGAGCTTAGAGGAACTGAGGATAAGAGGAGGACCACAACACCAGTCAAGTCAGGACTAAAGCATGATACAGCACTAACTAAATTCTTATAGAAGGTGATATAGAAGCTTCTAAAAACTACATGCATCAAGATACCTTTGACGGATGGGCCCTGTCTTTAAAAAATTATAGAAGCTCATATAGGAACAATTGACACAGCTGAATGACTGGTACATGGTCAAATAAATTCCATATTGTTTGAAACGTTTTATCAGACCTTAGATGTAGTAATCACTAATCATTAACTGGAAAAACTCACTCGTAAAACCACCATTGCATTCCAAACTCCGTAAAGTAAAGCCTTGCGTGCCTTATTCCAGAGGGAGAACAAAACCAAAATCTTGAAACAATAAATAAGACAGTAACTTATGTATGGAGTTGAACTGTTGATCCCCAATTGCAACTCAAAAGAAACAAAAGTAATAAAAATGTGGTTATATCTCTAAAGCCATCACATGTGCGTACCTGCATCTGGAGAAATGTGGGTCTGAGCGCTATTTGAGAGAACAGATTGCCTAGTTATGCAAATGTGAAATTCAGCTACGGATCATGTGCCCCTAAATTCCATAAGGCATGTTTGTTGACTGTACTGCTTAGTAATAGGAAGTTCATCAAACCAAATCTTACTTTCTACACTTCAGGGGCTCCACGAATTCTGTGGAGCAGAGGTCGGTGGGTCTTCTACAACCGCTTGCTGTACTCCATCTCCCTCTTTAGAGCCTCCTCGAAGCATCAAAGGAACACTGTAGTTGCAGGCCACATAGCTGTGCGTTTTTTTAGAGAAACGAAATTAGCTAGTGTTTGGGTGCTCGGTCTCGCATAGCAGGCCAGGAAGAGAAGGGGTGGGCATACCTGGTTGGTGCTCATCGCCAGTGTAGGCCTGATGGTGAGCTGACCATCAATCCAAACTGTTTGGTCCATCTATTACAGAACAATTAGACATGAAAGCGAAGTATAGAATTATCATATGGGTGCAGTCATTTGCTAAAATTATTCTACCGATGTCTGAAACAGGACATGAAGGAGCCCTACCAAAACTAAAGCAATATCCAGTGAGTGTCATGGAAAAGCAGCCAACAATCTATTTGAAAATTTAAGAATCATGGTGCAAGGATGACAAACCAGTAATCTAAATCTCGCCACCGCTTTGGTAGGCTAACTCGGCTAGAAAACAGCTATAAATAGATAGAGTATTTTTTTCATGATTCTTAACAATGCTATCTAAAGTTCAATACATGCTTATTCTACAAAACCACAAACCCAGAACCAACCATGTTCAGAGGGTAAATGGTACCTCATTGTCGACGACGTCGAACCTTTGCTCATGTTAGGTATGAGAAGCAATTATCATGCACCGAAAATCAATGAGATAACTAACCTGCAGAGGAAGAGAGTCATAAAGCAATTAACATCTTGAGTATTGAAAACATGAAAAGCAACATGCCATTATTAGACAATAACGTACCCAATGGAACAAGACAACTATGTAGAACCAGCTGTTGTTATTTCTGGAACCTGCAGGGAACAAAAGGCTTCATTTTTTTGTGAATCAGGAACTGGTGTTCAAGACTGCAATAATGAGAAGCTTACTGCTCCTGCTAGCAGGATCCTGTACATATATATTTTAGGAAAAGACTAAGGTTGTTCAGTTCAATGTAAACACACAGTGCAGTGCAACCTAATATACATATAGCATCAGAATTTCCCAACAACCCTCCTGCTGTCCTAAGCTGAAAGAGAACTGAGAAAATAATTTGTGTACAACAATGAAGTAGGAATCAATGCATAACGAAATCATGAAACCGAGACCCCATCTTCCATGGAAACCAGCGCCCATGCTCTATTGCTCAAGTGAGATATACATGTAAGCAAGGCCCTCAACATTAGAACCATTTTGTTTGAATACAAATAACAGCTATCATTTTGCAAAACTATGAGGTATATATTTATATATATGAACCAAAAACAGGAGGAACACACACAGAAATGTTTTGCAACCAAAATACATTTATATGTTTTGTCGAAGCGGATTGTGCTCATCACCATAGCATTAAACACTAAATATTTACTGTGTATTTATGACAGCACTATCCCATTCCCACAAATTAATCTAACAATAAGAGAAAAGTGTACTTATCATTGCAGAGGACCCAAACCATGAGCACCGTAGTGTACCAAGAAATCAAACAAATATCATTAGCACAGCTATGTCGTCAGATATGTGTCAGGATCCAGCCAAACCAATCAGATGACACGGTAGGCAGGAAAAAAAACTGCAGTACAGCAGACAACTAAGAGAAAAATGGGAGAACAATAGATCTTGGGAAAAATTACATTGGCTTGCTGGTCTGCCTCCAAATCAAGAAATACCACCGCGCATAGCAGATTCACTACATAGAGTAAGGAGGGGGAGGGAAGCAGAGAGAGAGAGAGAGAGAGAGAGAGAGAGCACAAACCAGCAAGCGGACGGATCGAGGAAAAAACGGAGCCACGAAGGCGGCCTACAGGATGCCGCTCGCACATGTGCACGCGGCGGGGCTCGCCGTTGGTAGTGCCGCTGCATCTGGCTGGGGTGGCCGCACCAGGTCGCCTGAGCCGGCCACCGGCTGCGCAGGCGATGGACTCGGCGTCGCTGTGCCGCCCGGTGCGCCGGCGCAGAGAAGAAGGGGGGAGGCCTGGAGCTCGTCGCGCCGCCGCCGGCACGGAAACCTAGGGTCGGCGCCACCGCAGAACCCTAGGTCGGCGCCGACGCGGAACCGGGGGCAGCCCGCGGCGCCGGCGCTCCGGCGCCGCGCCCCGCCCCTCTACACCGGGACGCGGTCCGCCCGCCCGAGCTGCCCCGCCCGCGCGCCCCGGCCTGCGAGGCCGCGTCGCCGCCGTCGCGCTGCCCGCGCGCCCCCATCGGGCCGCCGTCGTGCCGCCCCGCCCGCACCGTCGCGCCGCGCTACGCCACCCGCGCGGCCGCATCGAGGCGAGGCGGAGGGGACGACGAGAAACGTCGGGAGGAGGGAGGGGCGATGTTTTTTTCTTTTTTCGGAAGGGGAGGGGCCAGGCCGATGTGGACCAATGAGCAGGGGTGGAGGTGAGCTGGCGCCGAGGTGGACCAATCAACGAATTTCAGGCGACGTGGACGGGCAGACCGCACGGTCTTCAACTGCCAATTCTAGAGGAGAAATACCATCTGCATTGCCTGCATGTCCTCAGCTGTTCATCGCTCACCCCACTTTGGTATACTTTGTTGATTCTTATCACAGCAGCCTGCATGAAACTCGCCCACTAGTTTCTTGATGTGCTCCCAATGGATTCAATTGATTACAGTTTCTTGATCGGTGGCTTGGTGTGGTCTTGTTGTAAGTAGTAGTAATGACATCCCTCCAATATTGGTATGCCATGTTACCATTTCCATCAACTGGGTCAGGTGAATTTAGCAACCATGCACTGCACTGCATTCAGTAAATAACTTAGCACTCAGTGTAAATGTTACATGCACGTGTGAGCATGGGCCGGGGAGAGAGAGAGACGTACCACTACTCCACTATTAGGAAGTACTACTAGGTAGCAGAGCAGAGGATAGGATTAACGAACAGGGCCTTGTTTAGTTTCCCAAATTCTCCCCTAAATTTCACTATGCAAAAAAAAGATTCCCCATCACATCGAAATGCCGGCACATGCATGGAGTACTAAATGTAGATGAAATTAAAAACTAATTGCATATTTTTATTATACTTTGCGAGACGAATATTTTAAGTCTAATTAGTCAAAATTTAGACATTTTTATCAAATACAAACGAAATGCTATTGCGCACTGTAGCATTCCGGTGCCCCCGATTCAGGCAACTAAACACAGCCTAGCACTTTTCACACTTCATGCAGGCTTCAGTCAGTACGTACAGTACTATATTAAGATCCATACCCTCTAGGGGATTTCACCCAGGAACAACCATCCACATCGCCGTAAATATTATTAGCCATTCGATCTTTCATCCAATGGTTGAGGTTGCTCCCACCAGATTCTTACTACACCGGATTCTGGTTTAAATCTGCAGCTTCTACCAGCTCCTTCTCATATTTGTTTATCTCAATCAGCTTCTATTTACTCCCTCCGTCCCAAAATAAGTGTCGTTTTAGGTTTTCGTGCCATAAGTTTGACTCGATTTGTAGAAAATACGTGCAATATTTATATCTTTAAATAAATTTGTTAAAAAAACTAGATGTAAAGATCTTTCCGGTGATACTAATTACTTAGCATAAATATTTTTATATTTCTACCCTACTAATGCGCCAACATATTCATCGCTTGGTCTACCCCATATAACGTCCCCGGCTGAGATAGTCTACCTTCATGCACCCCAAAAATTATACCCAGCAAAACAACTGCTTACAAATGAACCATCCAGATTGATTTAAAATTTCTTTCTCTTTACTCACTTAAATCCAATGATTAGGATCGCGTGTATGGTCCTCCTCCTCCAATCTGCCTCAGCCAAGGAAATCAAGCATGCGCGCGTGACCCCGCACGACATCAGCGCTGCCCTTTACTTTTTCGTCTCGCAGCCGCAAAAGGAAGTCGCGCGCTTCCCTTCCTGCCCCAGCCGTGACGACCGCCCCAGCCTCCGTCCGCCTCAAACGCGACCCGCCTCCCGCACATCTGCGACGTCCGCCCTGCCTCCGTCTGCCGCGATGTGACGTCCGCCTCCCGCCCTAGCCGCCGTGCGGCCGCCTCCAGTCTCCACCCTGGGGCACCGTGTAGCTGCGCAACGTCCGCCTGCGTCCGCTCTCTCCGCCCCAGCCGCACATCCAGCCTTTTGACGCCACGCATTGCTGCATCGGACCCGTTCCTGGCGCAAGGAAGCACCGGAGGAGCCAACGACTGGCGGATGCTCATGGCATGGTAGATTTGTTCTTGTGGCATGCTAATTCGATTCAGTATTTGGTGCTTCTGGTCTGCCGTGGGCCGTGGGATATGTTCTTAATTATTACCAAGATCACTTTTATGTGGGTACTGGGACAAAAAATGGACTGACTCTTCATCGGGTACCTGCAAGCTTGCTTGCTCTGAACTTCTGATCAGATCGTTCAGATAAGATATGTCAGAGCGCCTTTTGTTTCAGAGGACACGATAGTTTGCTTGCTTCATTTTTCTATGTGATGCAAACACTACTTTCAGCTGCATGTGCATGTGGTTCTTAAGTTGCTTCGTTCATGTGTCAATGCATGTGACTGAATACACTTACCCATTTAAAGATTCTACAATTTTTGCAAATCTGAAATTTAGCGCTTCATAGGTCTTGCTTCCTCCATTTTTCAATCCATATAGAAAATGATGTACTGTTTCACTTTGATTTTGCGAGTAACATGATCATTTTTCATGTCATGTGTGCAGATTAGTTGCCCAGAGGATGTCGTGAAAATTACTGGATATTGTGAGACCCATCCCTGACATCCAGATTTGGGACATGGTGTGTCCTCTGCTCCTCTCTTCTGTTCTTTTTTCTCTCCTTTTTGAGGGAGGTGTTGTTTACCCTCTGCACAGTTTGCAGTCCAGTGTTAGCCATTAGGATCTTAATAATTACTTCACGCATCACATAGCTCCTTTTTCAAATTTGATATAAATATCTTTAGACTTCCCTCTTGCTCGATATAGGATGCATCATGGTCATCATGGTGTAACAAATTCCACATGTATCAAGTTAGTGTGTCGGCTGCTTCCAAGACGTTCACAGGGAACTTCACCAAGAATATTGTTTTGGCTAAACCAAAACAGGATCTGGAGTCCACAGGGAACTTCAACAAGAATATTGTTTATAAAGACGTCCTTAACTGTTGATTAACGGTGGGTATGCTCGAAGCATTTTATGTTTGTGCTTCATATTTTATTTTATTTGCATTAATACAAGTTCAATATATATCTTATGCTTCTAGCATTCACAGAGGTCACATTCACTGAGGACGAAATTCTTAGTTGACATCTTGAAGAGTACGTAGCGCAAATAAATGTACAACTAATATCCCCGGAGAACAGTAAGATCTACTTAAACTCATAAATTAGTAGGATAGTATGCCAGATATAAATTTCTTATGCATGAGTGTTTTCCAGATAATATACATGGTTATATATACAATTGTGACTGACTTAAACTATCAGAAAATGTCATTGTTTGGTTATTTTTAATGTGAATCCCAGAATAAAGCCGTTGCGTTAGCACGGGCATTATACTAGTTAATATATAATTGTCGACAGTTGTTTCTCGAGAAGCGAGAACGACATTTATTTTGGGATGGAGGGAGTACTTCACTTCTCATCGGCTTCTAATTCTGGTTCCAGCTCCTCGCCGGCAAAAAAAACGGGACGCAACTCCTCCCGACCCTTCCCGTCTCCGCTCGTCTCTCCCTCTCTCTCCGCGCGAGCTGGGGCGGCGGCGCCGGGAGAGCGGCGCGGCAGCCGGCAGCGGCAGCGGCAGAGGCGGCCCTCCTCTCCTCGTCCTCCTCCACCACCACCACCACCTCCTCCTCTTCCTCCTCCCACACGAGGCGGCGGCGGCGGCGGCGCGACGCAGCGGCGGCGAGGCGAGGCCTCGGCCTCATCTCTTCCCCTTCCTCTCGGCCTCGGCGGCTCGGGCCGGCGTCGCGGGCCGACGACGCGGACAGCACGAGCGGGGCGCCGCGGCGGCACGGCGCCGGCGCGGCTGGCCCCCTCCCTTCCTCCATCTCCGTCTTCACATTACCCTCCGCAGCTCCCTTTGCAGGTGATGTTCAACATGTTCCCTAGGTTAGGGTTGGGGTTACGGGCGGCGCGGGCAGCGAGGCGCGGGCACGGGCGGTCCCTCTCCCCTCTCCCTCTCTCGTCTCGTATCTGCTCTGCTCGAGGAAACCCTACCTCCTATGCTCTGGCGGTGTCACCGCGCAACACAGTGACCACGCCTGCGCGTGGCTTCTTCCTCGGCGGCAACTGCAGCTATTTGGCTCTGCTCTCAGATCAGGTGTAGCGGTACAGCATCTCCAGCAGTTCCCTCATCCCCACCCCCAATGAGAAAAAACTGCAATATTGGGGATTTAGAAGCTCCAACAGTCTCCCAATTGAATCCCCAATGAGAAAATTTTTTTCTCATCCGCTCAAACCAAGCCCTCCCACCCGCAAAAAAGAGGGAACATGCCCTCCCCCGCAAACCTCCCCCGCATACTGTGATTCTGGCGCATGAAGTTTCACGAGCAACTGCCGTGGATGCTACAATGGCGCCGCCGCTGGAACTTCGCCGGAGAGGGGAGGAAGGAGGCTGCGCGAGCAGATCTGGCGCCCCTAGACCCTCGCCGCCTGGGACCGACGAGGACAGCATGGGGATGGTCCTGGCGGAGGACGCCGGAGGACCTCGCCATCCGCATGCAGCGGAGCTCCACGGCCCTCGCCGCGGACAGGCTCCGGCTCCGGGAGCCGCCGCCGCGCCGCTAGATAGAGAGGTAGGTGAAGAAGAGGAGAAGCATGGGAGGAGGGGCGACGGACCTCGCCACAGCGTCGCCGGACCGCGTGAGGAAGAAGCGCCGCCGTCTTCTTCAACTCCGGGAGTTGCTGCTGCGGACGGGAATGGCGACGGGGATGCCGGAGGGGCACCGGAGTTGCAGCCATGGACGGGGGCACCGTGCGCCGCCGGAGAAGATGGCCTCACCGCGCTCGATCCAAGCAGCGGAGCTCGTTCCCGGAGTGGAGGCGCGCTCAGTGGAAGCGGGGGAGAGGACGCGATGGCTGGGGCGGGGGAGAGAGCGGCGGCGGCGGCGTTCGAGAGAGAAGGAAGCGGAGACTGCGAGAGAGACGCGTCGCGTGGGAAGAAAAAGGAAAAAGAACGGAGGCAGATTAATGATTTGGCTGACAGATGCGGCCCACTTCTATTGGGGGACAACTATTGGGAAACTGCTGCAGCACCTCTCTACTCCTAAAAAGACAAAACAGGAGAGCGTCAACACCGCTTCAACGCGTGCCTCCGGCTTCAGCGTGCCCTCACTCGCGGTCGCGGGCTCGCGGCCCCTCTACTCGGCGAACGGCGCCGACGGGTGGGCCCTTCGCGCAATGCTCTTAGACCGGCCCGGCGGCCATTCCGTTCCAACCCCTTCCCGTTCCCCGACCCCGACACGAGCCGGGAGGCACGAGTGCACGGCCGCGGCACCGGCACGCGGCACCACGAGGCTGCGAGGCACCAAGCACGGCCGGCATCCGTCGTCCAACGACCACCCGCTCCCCACAACCGGCGGCTCCGCAAGCCGCGCCCGTCCACCGGTGCCGCCGCGCGGGGCGCTCGGCCCGGGCGGCCGTCCAACATGGGCGTGTGGCCCTGTGGCCTAATGGCCTAATGGCCTCTCGTGAGTGCTTGTTCTTTTGCATTCCACTAATTTTCCCCGATTCCCAAATCCCATTCGGTGTTAGGGTTTGGACATAATTATAGAAGAAGGGAGATTGAATGAAATCTGTTATTTTTCGGGGAATATGTTGTATTATTGCATCACCGTCGTTGTCCGAGCTGTGGACCGACCTCGCGATCCGCAGTACCGGCCACCCCGCCGACCACTACACAAATGCCTCACCCATATCATCCGCACCGGCTCGAGAATGACGCCGCGGGAGTGAGAGCTAAGGGATGCAACGGTGAAGGCGGTGCGAAGACGAATCGGGCTGGAAGGTGTGGCGGCTGCACACGCACATGGTAAGCAGTCTCTAATTTAACATTTAGTTGCAACCTTGCTTCTCGAATCACATGTATTGCAGTTCACACATGGGTACCGTAGGATTCATTGAGAGGTCATTATGTGCTTTGTCGAATTGTCCCATTCACACACACAGCTACATGCATGTTTTTCTGAATTTTGTCCATACTTTTTTGTTTCTTTGTGCATCATAGTACACACTGGTTGCTAGAGTAATAGTCCCTGATGCAAGGGAGTTAATAGTGCGGTCTTATCATGTTTATTTTCTAGCTCCATGAACAATAGGGTGCCATGTCTGATTTGTTCTCCTGGTATTTCTTTGCGCTTCTACCCATTGTTCTGATATCATGCACACAACGAATTGCAGTCAAGCATGTTCTGCTTGAGCAGAGGCCATGATTGTCAGAAGAAAAGCTTCTGGCATCCATTGATGCCACCATCAAGCAAGATTTGCAGGTTTGCGCGCTTTTGAAAATTTTACCATTTCTATCAACATGATTTATACAGATGTGGTAGAACTAAAATGAACCAATAGAGAATGCATTGTTTTATTATTCCAATTTACTAGGAATACTGATGAGATGTGTTGCAAATGGATAGTTCAGTATGTAAAGCATCTGCTCAACTAATTGCAAGGTTCTGTTTCCTATAATTTTAAATTCGTAGAGGAATGCTGCTTGTTTTATAAAATTGTTTCTTTATCTATTGGGTGTAACAGGGTCATGATTGGATTCTCTGAGTAAAAATTGGCATTCGGCATATAGATCCACCTACACTACATGGGTATGACTATTTATTGTGTTCAAACAAGTTCCTAATAGATCCAGTCAAATTGCTCATTTTATCTTTTACTTTATCATTCAGTATCTCAATACGAAATTGCTACTAAAACTACTGAAAACAACAGTTGACCTCTGTCAGTATTTAAGCTACTCTACTATCTCGGTACTATTATATTATTGTTTTCTCCAGGTCAGCTGTTATGCTGTGTTGGAATTCTATATACTAAGCACCCTCTCATCCTTCTCTTTTCATTTCAGGATTGGTCTGGTCAGCGACGAATTATTAGAGTAATGCCCCCCTTTCAGCTGTTGGACAAGCTGCATCTGGTAGAATTTGCTGAGAACCCATGAGCCATTTCAACCTATGAATAATACGTGAAATGTTGTATGCTTCTTGAATGAATGAAAAATGGCTATGGAGTCTCTATCATGAAATAGCTGCTTTGTGTGCTTAACGATTATGATAATAGAAAATTTGGCTACACCGTGAAACATTTGCTGCACTAAATGAAATTACCAGGGCAGGTAACAAAATGAAACACTATATGATGTGTTTGCTTCTTAGTCATGTGCTTGGGAGAGATGGCTACTCAAATCAAAATGATGAAACCGTGTGTAAGAAAATTATTCAATGCCATTGGAAAAGTTTGGACAGCTGAAGAGAAATATTTTTATGCTATAACAGGCCTGATGTATGTTTTTTAGAAAAAGGAGGCCTAATGTATGCAGCTGATTATGTATGTTATACTGAAAATAGGATGTCAACATTCGAGAGTGAAATTAATTTCTATCTTTTAAATGTTAATATAGTGGTTGGTCTCTTCACTTTGATCAGAAATGCCTGCCCTTTATGCCTCAACGTTGTGCTAATATTTGCCACAAAAACAGTGATTGGACAACAGCTCAAAGGACATCAGGAGCCTCTGCCGGGTGGCTCTGCAGATGCTGCGCACACACTACGGTTGGGAAGTGCAGTTCAGCTTCTGGAGAACTCGACTGCAGTTCATGCAATCTGAGTAGCTGACAAAGAAATACTACTTGTTTCCTACAATCCTGCAAAATAGCATGAGCTTTATGTGATGTTGGAAATTTTATGCTGAACAGAATTTTTGTCACTGCAGATGCTAACCCACACTTGGGTCATCTTGCATGGGCTGATGCTTTCATCATAACTGTAGACTCTATAATCATGCTAAGAAAGGCATGCAGTACTGGGTGAGCTGTTATCCTGTGCCCTTACTCTCTGTCAAACTCTTTAGAGGATGCATCACCAAACTTCTTGCAGCACTAATTCCAGTTTAACTTCTTACAAGAATCATGTATATGTCATATCATTGGAACTGAGCACTGCAGGTGGATGTTTTAGATTTCCACAACTGGCTGAATTTCTTACAAAAACATGAATGCAGGGTTGTTTGGCCTTAAACTGAATTGGAAGAAAGATATCTTTGTTTATCTCGGTGCGAAAGATATTTTTGGAGTCGCCTGCTTGTTTGGCCTTCTTGCTGGATGTAGGTGATGATCATTTGGATAGCCACTGGTTGCTGAACATGTTAATCGAACCAATGATCCACTAGATAGTTTTATGTTCATTAGTTAGGTATATAGTTTTCTATATTCATTAGTTAGGTGTCAACTAAATATGATGGGAATTCACGGTGGTCTATGATTCCTGCATCCGTTGAAAACTATCTTTGCGGCATCACACGCCAAAAACTATGAAACAGATAGCTGTGGAAAACTTGTCTATCATTTACTTGCTTTGACATTGTTATTTAAATTGATACTTTGGTTATTTAAATGTGGCTCGAGAATAGTATGTTGTTGAACTGAGTAAAAATATATTTGTTCGTTGATTTTGACCTACTTTTTTTTGTACTTATTATTGCCGTTCAAAATTTTGGAGCTCCCGTAGCAACGCACGGGCATATGCTAGTCTCCCCCAATGAATCAAAGAGTAGTGTTGGGCTGCCCCCAATACCTTTTTATTGGGGAAGGTGTATTGGGAGACTGTTGGAGATGCTCCTCTTATTCTCCTCCTCAATTTCATGGCTGCCCTATGTATCATTTGAAGCCTGCTACAAACATTTCTAATTAGTAGATTTTTTTCTTTCCAAGATTGCCTTGCGTTGTGTCATACAGGCATTGTGCTTTTCCTCATATCACTTCTCGTTTTTAGGCTCATCTCATTTCATTACAGGTTTACCATGTGTAATTAGACAACACAAAGAGAAGGCACAGCTCCATACCTCTTATTCTCTTTGTTGCTGCCTAATGACATTCTATATTTACACAATACAAATTCACTCACCGTACCATTAGTGCTGATGATTACAGTTACAAATGTTTTTTATGCCTCAATCTGGAATTTGGAGTGGCCTCCATTCAAAATTTGGAGTGTCTATATAGTTTGGCTTTATGAAAATTTGATACTTCAGATATGATATTTTTGGTTTCAGTTCTTTGGCTGCTACCATGGATTATGACACATTTAATCTTGGAGTGGCAGTTCAAGGTGCTGTGCAGGTACTCTGTCCTTGGAGGTGTAGATAACAATTCCTGTAATTTTTGGTATCTGAACATTGAAAAAAATATATTTGCAGGTTATGTTCAGCGCTCCATAAAGAGGACAAAGGAACAATCCTTCTGTGAGGCTGAGCATCTGCTGCTTCAAGGTTATAACCTCTCTATGTCTCAATTTAGTTTCATTAATCATTCCATGTCCAAAAGTATGAAAGCCTACGAATTTATCCCTTACATTTGTTTCATAACTGATCTTATCCCATGTCTCAGTTAAAATTGCTGACCAAAAAAATTAATGGTTATTAACAAATGCCGCCGCTATAGAGTAAATGTCACTATTCCTTATTTCCGAGATGGATATTCTGCCCAAACACTGCTATAGAGTAGATGTCTTCATCAGGCATGTAAATATTTGAATATGTTTCATTCTCAAGATATTCTCCAATTCATCATATCCGCTTGTGTGTGACATGGACCGTTCTTTGTTACTAATTTGTGTACCTGCTGTATAGGTGGTAGCAGAATTCTTTGCACAGTGGCTGCAAAAATTTATATATGAAATGATGACTAGGTTGGGGCAGAACAATGACAAATTCTTGTTTTGCAATTTAAAAGGTCAAAGACCATGGAAGAAAGTTGACTGAAAGCAATGGAGATAGTATGACACCGCACCAGGCTGATTGCTTTCTGTGACCATGTTTTATAGAATAGTGCATCCCTTTGAGGAGTGTCTGAATCTCAAAGGTAAAAAAAAGATAGGGATTTCAAACTTTCAAAGCCAAAAAAAAAAAAAAAAAAAAAAAAAATTGCTCCTGATATTAAGATTTGCACTCTGTACCTTGAGGATGACTGCTACTGATCTTGACTGTGCTCTTTTGGTGCGTAGACTGGAGTGCTCCAGCCAATGAACAAAAAATTGTTTCTTTTTTGTCATTGTGGTGAGTATGCAAATCCTGTGGCACAGTTCTTGTTTGCTTTTTAAAAAGTATGCTTATGTAAGTATGTTCCTACTTGCCATGTATTTGTTTGAGTACTTGCCTTTAAATATAGGAGCTAATACTAAGAAAAGGATAGCCCGTCGATAGGTTGCATGCTTGGCACCTAAATTTTACCTTATCAATTCCTCTTGTTCTTAGTTCACCTTCATTTTGTCTTCAGGGTCTCCGGTGACATGTGGTTAGATTTTCCTGACATGTGGGTAGATTTTTCTCAGGTAACAACTGCCAACCCAGACCTCTCCCTAACAAAGTTTGTTAGTGCCAGTTTCCATTAGAGAATTTGATTTCAGAAGAAGATTGATCATGTTCCTTAGTCATTAGTATTTTCACATCCCTCTTTTTTCTTTGTCCTCCCTAATTTCCAAGACATTTGTAAATTTTAGATTCTGTGGAAGCATTTCCTGTCAAAGATGATGCAAGGAAATTGACTGACTAGAGGATGTGCATATGTTGTCCAAAAGGAAGACAGTGAAAATGTACAGGCTGTTGGTTCTTTGGTCTATTGTAAACCTTCTGTCTTTCTCACTTTGTCTTTTGAGCAGGAGTAAATGATAAGGTCAAAACATTCCACTGGGATAACAAGTTATAGGCAGTTATCATATTGCTAGCATACCACTTTGTCCTTTTCGTTATACTCACTTTCAGCAGCTTGGTACACCAATTTGTTTTCTCAAGTGCTTCTGTCTATTTACAGCTAATTGGGTTGCAGCCTTCTACTACACCTACACTGCTACTGCTGCTCTAGACTTGGACAACGAAGGATGCCTTGCTACGATCTTGGATGATGCAGATATATAATCTCAAGGCCAAAATGATAAAGGAAAGGTGATAGACCCAAACAATCCTACCTCAGTTTCCAGCATGTGTTCTCAATTCCCAGGCTTAATTTCCATTTATCTGGTAATTTCAATAGTAAATATATGTTACATTGCAGGTGCCTTTTCTTTGCATTTTTTAAATCCCAGAGACAGTGCTCAACAATAGCACACTAAATTTGCATGTACAAGTTTTGGCCACCAATTGTATTACGTGTACATGACTATTAGTTTACATTGCATATATTATCCTTCAGCAGGTCATGATGATCTATATCCTTTTGCCAAAATATGCTAGGTTAGTTTTTCTCACATTCAGTCAAACCATTTCTTCAGTCCAATGAACTGTTATTCACTATTCTGGGCCTCTTATTACCTAAACAGAAATGTAGCAAGATCTCCTCCATTTACTGTGGTTCTATCTTGCAATAGTTTGTTTGCATAACTCATATGATTTTTTAAATATGATTGCTTGCCACCGAATCCAAAACGGTAAAAAACAGTTTTCGGTACTCACTCAGTTTAGTCTTTGTTTCTTTTGGCTTCACTCTACGGTTCAGGCTCCAGCAACATTGGGACTCCAAGTTATGGCAACTACATGGTGCTCTCAAGCTCTCAACCTGCTCTGCTCTCAATCTGGTGCTCTGTTCGGCTTCAATGTGTGGATGACGCTGCATCTTGAATTGAGAGAGGCATCCCCACATATTCCAGAGTTATGGTGACATACATATTCATCATTTCGAAAGTTGCTGGCGCCCCGGTGCCAGCAAGCCCCACGCGGCGGTCCAAGCACAGGTGACCGGCGAGGACTCCGGCGTGAGTAGCCCCAGGTGAAGCCAGCCTCTTCCCCCTACTCCTGCTTCCCTCTGCGAGAAACCCTAGCTGACTTTGCTACATGAAACCCTAGATCACGGGTGGAAATACTAGATGACAGGTTTAGAATTAGTTTTTCTGTTGAATTTAGGCATGTATTCGTCTATTTTGTTCTTATAAATGAAGGGAATTTCCATAGGCCTGATTACTGTACTGGTTTTTTTTTTTTTGGCACCTTAAGAAAGCTCAGATCTCAGGGTGATTAGTATAGCTATAGCCTACCTTATTTGTGGAAGACTACAAAATCTAGATTTTAGCACCCCATCAATTTCAAAGTTGAAAAAAACAAGATTGGCTATACCACTTGCAGAAAAAAATCAACAGATTTTAGGTTTCAAACAAATTTGCTTTTCTCTAGAACTATTTTGATTTGCAGAGGAGTGCCTCCATCCTCATCATAGAATATTGAAATCTCAAATGTGTTCAAATTTGTAATAGTTGGTGACAATAATTTTATATTGACATTTTTGTATGCCACTAATGGCTTCTCATAAGAAACAGAGGATAGTGAGTTCCTTTGTTTTCACTTTATCATATAAATATTGCAGGTACCTCTCATCCAGTCATGCCATCTTTATGGGGTAATTGGTTTTATTTTCCATATAACATGAACTGATGTACTTAGAGGCCCTCCAGTCTTCTATGATTGCAGACTAATAGTATGGCCTATATTTATGGGATTATTACCACTGTTGATATCACTGAATATTTTTTTTGTGTAGTTTGGTTGTCCTTCATTTTAGCAATACCACGTGAGGTGTTCTGTTTGAACAAGAAAAACAAGTGCTCATTATTTTCTCTCTTTTCTATTTTCATTCAGAATTGGCCCTTCATTACGCTTCAGCCGGATAGAGCACCTTTCTGCCTGGCCAAGACACATTATTGTGTTGGTAAGCTCTGTTCATGCCTACCGGCCTCCTGCTTTTTAGATTGCTTTCACTACAAACTCCGTACCAATGAGTACTTACCATGTCTGTTAAGTATGGTGCATTTTAGGTTAAAGAAAGAAATGTGGTGCATTTTGCTTTTTAAGGAAAAACTTTTTCCCATCGCCTTTTAAAAGAATGAACTGGTCTATACATCCTAGACTTCCTTTTATTTGAACAAGTAGCAGCACATTCATATCCTAAAAAAATGTAGTAGTTCCAATTCATCTAAATATATAGAGGTATATACTCATCCTTTGATATATACAAGTCTGCAAGGTAGAGGAAAAATATTTTATTAATTGTTTCCCTGTGCGATTTCTCTAGATCTGGAATTCTCTGGTTTATTATCTGATAAGATTAGTGTCCTCAAGGCCTAAAGATGTGGTAGGTCCAATTCATATTGGATCAAATCATATAGTATACACATTCCTATTTCCATCCTTTGATATATGTGAGCTACAAGGTAGCTGAAAAATACTGTGTCTTTGCCCTATGTGGTTTCTCCTGAATTTGAACTCTCTGGGTGATTTGAGTAGACCAATGTCCTAAAAAAAGGTAGTGTTGGTACTATGGTAAGATCTCCAGCGTAATATACCAGCTCTTATTTTGCTCTCTGAGTTTACCAAAGACATCCAAAGTTCTAGGCTTCCCTGTAATTTTTGTTGGCAGGTTGGTCAATCCACGCAAATTGATTATATGGCTTCCCTGTAGTGTTTGTCTCAGTATTTAGGCATATAGCTACCTTCGTAGGAGGCTCTCTGATTTATTTGGTTTCAGTAGCCATACATGCTTCATTGTTGTGCCTTTTGCACATGAAGTAACTATGTTCAGCTTCTTGTCCTCACATCTAAATTTCTAAAATTCAGTTTCATGTTGCAGCAACTGGAAAGAAGAGCTCACTGGTGGTTAATATTTGTACTCAGTATATGTCATCCTCCCTAGCTATTTAAAAGAAATAGTTGGCTTTGGCCTACTAAAAGTTTGGATATTGGAATTTCTCTTTTTTTCCCCTACTAAAAGAGTTAACTGGTGGTTAGTATTTGTAAATAGAGCTCAAGGTACAAAAAAATATGCGGTTCAAAAAGTTCTTTGATTGCTTCATCTTGTCTCCCAATGTGTACCCTTCTATAAGAGATTTAATTTTCAGTCAATTGCCTCGATTCTGCTCTTGCACCTTTTTGCTTATTATCATACTTTATTCAAGCTCAGGAATTAATTGTATGCCATGCTGTTTTTCACTTTCGCAGAATGCGCTTGGAAATGAAGCATGACTGAATGATGTGGCGTTCTCTGGTTGCTTTATCTTCAAGCCATGGTTAATACGTATCTGTGAATTAACTAGATGTAAGAGCTTATCTCAAGCCGTAGTCAGTGCATATTTGGTAATTATACTAAATGTGAGATCTTGGCCAGCCACACCTCAATTGTTGATTATTTATTTATAATTTGTTGCCTTCGGTTTAGGTTTGCTTTGCTAGCTATTCCAAGTATTTATGTTGCAAAAAAGGTCATCTTTTGTGTCTATCATTGGAATATTGAGTGTTATTTTTATTCATATAATTCCATCCATTCAATGTTTCGTTGCGGGTCTCATTTGTTTGGTGCAGGATTATAACTGTGCCATGTAATTTTCTGTATCTACCAAGAACCGGCTTCTCACGATACTGTTATTACTACCTATTCAGGTGAATTTGGGCTACCTTTCAGACCTCGGTTCAAGGTTTGTGCTCCTATGTTGCAATGAACTCACATATGGGCATGTATGCTTGCCGTCATGTCTGCTCTTAATCTTTCTTTCCCAAGACATTGCTGTGTATATACAGTTTGTCCTTCCAAATTTGACATGACATAGATTTAATACTGAGCTCCGTTTATTTATGCAGTATTGGTCTTTATTGACCTTTACATAGAGAGCAAGGACATCCGGTATTTCCATAGAGATGGCAACCTTTAAAGATAATAGATATTTCAGGTACCTCTCATCCAATCATGTCATCTTTATGGGGTAGTTAGTTTTATTTGCCACATCACGAACTGGTGTACTTCGAGGCTTCAGATTGACTTCATTTAGAAGCCAACCATGATTATTGGTTCCATCTACGTTGAGTTTCAGGAAGTAGCATCTTTTCTTCGACTTTCATTGTTGTGTTTTGTAAGATAAAAAAACAAAACCAGTAGCATCTTTTCTTTAGTGCAATTACCTCATTGCTTGACCCAAGGCAGGCTTCTCTCTGCCTTGCCGGTAAAATATATCTTAGCCCCTGACCTTGTTGTGACTCAGCTAAGTAGTGCATTACGAGGCATGTCGTAAAATTACTTTGCTATCATTACTACTATATTCTTAAGGATCCATAATCGTCTCATTGCAAGGGACCAATATGTTCCCTTCTATAAATTCTACATTGTTCAATATATGTGCATCTAAAATGTTCTCTGCTATAGGGGTTCAGTGTTCCCGAGTGTTCTACTCGCATCATCTTTATATGATGAAACTGTTCTAAGAAGATTGGAACAACCATTTCAAAACTAATTCTGTTTTTCCCAATGCTAGGAGAGAAAGATGGTAAAAGATCATTATCTAAAAAGGAGCAGCCTGCAACAAAAATTCAAACTGCTGATGCCCACTTTCATGGGATTTATATCTTTTAAGCCTCTCTGCAACCTACAAACTCAGGTACCACGCCTTCCCTCTTGCTTTCCCTCTTGCTTGTTTCCTTCACAAAGATAGATTGTTTGGTTCCAAAGATAGATTGTTTGGTTCCGAGTTGATCATTTTCATTTACATTCCTTCCAACATTCGAGAGGTCAAAGTTGATTTTCTATGATGCGCCTCTAAATTTTCTTGCCTTGATGGCATCCAAGTGTGACATCAACCTATCCCGGTGGATATGAATCCAGTTTAGAAAACGGTGGCCTTCTTATTGGTACACCAATTTTACCATGCATCACTTCCACTTCTAGACTGACAGGTCACACCTTCCCTGATATATTTACCTATAATTAGTGATCATATTACTCCTCTGAAAAACATATCGGTTCACTCACATTGAAAAACGAGTGGTCTTGTTAACACTGAAATTTGGTAAGGAAGATGACAGGTGGACCCTCGTTCGGCAAAGGAAAGGATTCGGCAAAGTGCGCATGCGGTCGGCTAAATATCCACGTTTCGGCAAGTGTTCGGACGGTTGGTTATCCTCAGCAGAGTGATGTCTCCATTCGGGAAGTGAAGGATGACCAAAAAGGGGAAAAAGGCCGTGATGGACAAGAATTCCGACAAAGTTTAGAGTTAGGAGTTTTTATTAGTTTTCTATATTTGTAAATCGTAATCTTTTAGGACTCATGTTTTGTCCAGGGTATAAATATAAACCCTCGACCATTGTAATGGATACACAATCAAATCAACACAAACCGGCCCCGCGCCACCTTTCGAGTTCTTTTCGTCGTGTCGTCGAGTTCTTCGAGAGGAATCATCGATCCGTCGACCTCCGTAAGTCCCGGCAACCTTGCTATCATGTCTAGTATCATCCGGTGGATTTAGATCGTGATGCAAGTAGTCTCATACGTTTTGCTTAGTATCGTGCGGCGGATTTAAGCTTAATGATGGGAGGTTTTTGCTTGTGCCTTGTATCGTGCGGCGGATTAAGTCATGAGTAAAGACAGTTATCGGCTCTATTAGATTTGGCAAGATCTACTAGATTCATTAAGTTATCACGTGTTGCACTGATCTTTTATGTTTTATTATTATTTGTAACACTCTTTTGCCCAATCTAGATCGATACGGTTCGGCTCTTGGTAGATCATGATAGATAGATCACATGCTTGTATAGCCGAGTTAGATAGATCGATCTAGATTGTCACGTGTTGTGGGTTCAATGCATGTTATAGCGTATTTAGGCTTAACGAGATTGGGTGTCGTGCGCGATGCGGTCTTGTTAGGTTTAGGTCGTATTAGCTTTGTTTTGTTCCTTCTTCATGGACCCCGATTCAGCAATCTTGCCGATACGGTTATGCTTACATGAGTAATGAGTATTTATGGATCTGTTTAGACAATTGCATGCTTTTAGCTTCTTATTATTAGATTGTATCATGCGGTGGATTGATCTAGTTGTAAGAAGTGGTGTAGATTTGTAGCAAGCGGTATCATGCGGTGGATTAACTTGCTTGGATTTATGCTCGACGGGTTTATGAAGGCTAGACGTCGTTAACTAGTTGGATTGGGCCTATGCATGTATTATCTTTGTAGATCTATAAGTTGCAAGTTACTTATCTTTAGTTCACTATATCCCGATGATATTGATCTAGAATTTATGCTTCATATGATATACGATGATCGATTTTCACTTGTTCAAACATGTCTTCTCATAAGTACGTATTCGGCAATCGGTACTTCATACTTTGTTGTATTCTATTAGCCGAATGACTTGCAAAACCCGATTGCGCATAGCTTCCATAGCTATATGTCGTTGTAAGTGGCTTCAGGGCCGTAAATATGGAACCTCTGGTCTCACCCGACACGTTCCAGTTTGATCTTACCGTTTTATCCCTTGTCGATTTTCGAGTCAAATCGACCGGCACGCTTCCGGATTCGAGACGCCGGCACCCGATTTGAAGCCACGCTTTCGGGCTTCTTGTGTGTGAGACACGGTGCGCCACATTTTGTGTCAACACACTTTTTGGCACGCCGGTGGGACCAAACTCAAGATGTCACTAACCGAGATCAAGACCTGCAATCGGCACGTTATGGAAGTGACTATGGAGGAGTTATCGCGAGATCATAGAACGCCGATAGAACAAGCAACCGAACAGTTCCAACAAAAGTGCTTGATGTCTTTTTCCAAGAATAAAAGCAACAAGGTCATTCGAAAGGCCGCCAAGAGTTCTTCTTCCACATCAAGTTGATGATACCGATGAAGACGAGAAGCAAGTAGTAGAGATTATTCACAAGGCTGTGGGAGATACTATGATGAATCACAATACAGCTTTTCTGAACACTTTTCGGACGATTATGATCGATACCTTCGGTCCAACAGTTGACAAACGTTTTGAAGAGGTCTTCGGTGCACCTGGTGGACCGGTATTCTTTAACACACAGAAGACTTCAGGAAAGCCGATTGAAGGAGAAGGTATAATCGGTTCAAGTAAAAATGAAGTGGCTCATGCTGAGAAGCAACAGACCCATGGGCAAGTAGCATTTGGTGCAACAGGAGAAATACCAGCATCTGCTTATAAGATCTCTCTGATAGCCATGTATGGAGATGGGTATCACGAATTCACTGATTACAATGCCCTCAATGCTTTGCCTAATCCAGGGTACAAGAGTGCATCAGGTTTGCCTTCAGGAGGACAGTTGTAGGGAAATCAGGGTTCAAATGTTGATGTTCTCCTACATAAGATGGCCGATATGATACAGAATCAATTCGGCTTGAAGCCAAAGAACACAAACTACTCTTACAAATCTCCTTTTCCAGAGTGGTACAACAGAGTGGCACTTCCACCAAGAGTGAAGCCTCCAACAGATTTAACCAAATTCTCTGGTCAAGATGATACTAGCACCATAGAGCATATTAGTCGATACTTGATGCAATTGGGAGAAGCCTGCTGGAGATGAGGCTGGAGGATCGATACTTTCCTATGTCTCTTACAGGGGCCGGCTTTCACATGGTTTGCGTCCCAGCCGGCTAATTCTATTGGTACATGGGCAGAATTGGAACAGAAATTCCATGCATATTTCTACACAGGCACCAATGAAAAGAAGTTGGTTGATCTTTGGGGTATGAGGATGAAGACGAGTGAAACGCCTATGGATTATCTTCGCGAGATTCGGGAAGCCAAAACATGTGTTACTCTCTCGAACATACCCGATAATCGCCTTCCCGAGTTGGTCATTGCGGCATGTTGCCACATATTAGGGACAAGCTATTTGGTATGGAGTTTGAAGACCTTGGTCAACTTGCACAGTGTTGACTATGAACAATCAAGCTCAAGGATTCGGGAGAGATGCTCGCTTTCGGAAGAACAACACCACTATTGATGTATATCAAGGTTTTCGGAAGAAGAGTCTCGAATATGATGATGAGGATGAGATCGTCGTCCGTTGAATTGACCCGGGCAAAGGAACCTACTCTAGTCGATCGGCGTTTGGGTGAAACAACGAAGGGAACATATGACTTTGATGTTACTAAGGAAGACAAGCTTTTTCTTCTTTGGTTAGAGAAGGACGTATCAAATTGCCCGAGGGACATCCCATGTTATGCCCCGAGGGGGTGAAAGACAAGAAATATTGTGGGTGGCATAATACTGGTTCTCATCACATCAATGATTGCCGAGTGTTCAGAGTGAAGATTCAGAAGTCTATTCAAGATGGCCATTTGAGATTTGATGGCAAGACACAAGTGGAACGACAGCCTTTTCCTCAGAACATGGTTTCTTTCCCTATTAATGTGATCGCAGTTGAAGATAAAGGCAAGATGAAGGTTTTGACTTCTGACAGGGCTAAAGAAAATGGTGCCGTAGACCCTAATCGGCAAGTTACCATAGAAGAAATGCGACAACGAGATCGAAATCATGATAGCCGAATGAGGAGAAACCAAGCTCCAAAGTCTAAAGTTACAGCACGTCACTACAGTAGAATAAATGGCGAAGAGAGATGGGTGAAGAGCAGCGGTTCATTGAGGAAGAGCGTGAGTTCATGGCAGAACGTCGAAGATATGAAGAAGAAGTTTACCGAAAGGAACGAGAAGAGTATAGAAGAGAGCAAGAGCAGTCTCATTGGAATTGTTCATTCTTCAGACACTGTTGGAATGAAGGCTTGAAATTGCCTGCTAGAAACAATTGCCCTGAATGCAGTGATCAGTATTCAGAATACAGGCAATCTCGAGTCAACCGCCGTCCCGTCCACGATAGAATTGGGTTTCAATTTCCTGAGGACGATCGGCGCTTAAAAATAAATAATCTTGAAGGGCAGCAAAGGAAAAGGTTTGCGGATCAAGCTTGGAGTCACGCGAGAGTTCACCGTGAGAGAAGAAAATCTTACGGGTGGCAAAAAGATCAATGGTGTCCTCCGGGGTTAAGAAAGAGCCGAAAGGAGAGTCCAACGTCCGAGAAATCGGGAGTTGAAACAAGAAATAGCCAAAAAGAAGCAAGCCTGGTGCCCCAAGAAAAAAGATGATGAACATGGTCCTTCGGCTGATGCTAGTATGGTCTTCTTTATCCCACCAGAATTCATGGCTCCCGAGGATCAGGATGTACGGGATGAAGTATACTCAGATTTTGATGAAACTGATTATCAAGATTTAATGGCTCAACTCGTGTTGACTCGGCAAGCAGTTTTTGACAAGCCAGTAAAAAATCGTCACTTGAAACCGCTGTACTTGAAGGGATATGTGAATGGTAAACCTCTGACCAAGATGCTTGTTGATGGAGGAGCTGCTATCAATATTATGCCTTATACCACCTTTAGAAAGCTCGGGACGACAAGTGAAGATTTATTACAAACTGACATGGTACTCAGAGATTTTGCTGGCAATCCTTCTGATACTCGTGGAGCTGTACACGTTGAGTTGATGATTGGGTCCAAGACATTGATTACCACTTTCTTTGTTATTGATGGCAAGGGGGCATATAGTATGCTTCTAGGAAGAGATTGGATCCATGCAAATTGCTGCATACCTTCAACTATGCACCAAATTCTGATTCAGTGGATTGGGGATGACGTGGAAGTTGTGCACGCTGATTCGGTAAGTGTAGCTGCTTCAGAGCCTGCTTATTGGGAGTATGATGGATTAGATTACCTTTCGGGTAAAGTATGGAAAGAAGGTCCTGTGAATGTATTCAACAGAGATCAACAGCCGATCCAAGCAGTCGGCTCTGACAGTAATTTTTAATGGGTAATCCAATCGATGGCAACAAAGGGAAGCTAGGTCGAGGTTTTATGTCAGCTGATAAGTTGGAAGAAATTGATGTTGGTGATAGTTCAAAGCCGAGGCCAATGTATATTAGTGCAAATCTAGACCCAGAATACAAGTTGAAATTGATAAGTTTGCTGAAAGAGTTCAAAGATTGTTTTGGCTGGGATTACACAGAGATGCCTGGATTGGATCGTTCTATTGTTGAACACAAATTGCCTATCAAACCTGGGTTTCGTCCTTTCAAACAACCTCCACGAAGAATTTATAAAACAGAGGTATTGGCCGATGTGAAGAAAGAAGTTGAAAGATTGATCGAAGCAAACTTCATTCGGCCATGTAAATATGCAGATTGGATTTCAAACATAGTACCCGTGTACAAGAAAAATGGTAAGATGAGAGTCTGCATAGATTTCAGGGATCTTAATAAAGCTACCCCTATGGATGGCTATCCAATGCCGATTCTTGCCGATTTGCCGATAGATGCTGCGGCAGGATATGAGGTGATCAGTTTCATGGATGGCAATGCCGGTTATAATCAAATTTTTATGGCGGTAGAAGACATTGCAAAGACTGCCTTCAGATGTCCTGGTCATATAGGCTTATTTGAGTGGATAGTCATGACATTTGGATTGAAAAATGCCGGTGCAACTTATCAAAGAGCCATGAATTACATTTTTCATGAGTTGATCGGCAAAATTGTAGAGATTTATATTGATGATGTGGTAGTGAAGTCCAGAGATCATGAAGGTCATTTAGCCGATTTACGAAAGACTCTAGAGTGCACAAGAAGACATGGTTTAAAGATGAATCCAAATAAATGTGCCTTTGGAGTATCGGCTGGTGAGTTTCTAGGATTTTTAATTCACAAAGGAGGGATAGAAGTTGGAAAAAAGAGCATGGAAGCAATAGATAAAGTTGTGCCTCCAACTAATCTAACAGAGTTGCAATCACTGTTGGGTAAAATCAATTTCGTGAGAAGATTTATATCCAATTTGTCAGGAAGAGTATTGCCTTTCTCTCCACTTTTGAAGCTAAAAAAGGATCAGACGTTTGTTTGGGGTGACATACAGCAAAAGGCTTTTGATGAAATCAAACAGTACATGAAGGCACCACCAGTATTGGTACCTCCACAACTCAATAAGCCTTTTAAGCTATATGTGGCGGCCGATAATCTGACAATAGGATCGGCCCTTATGCAAGAGTTTGATGGAAAGGAAAGAGTAATAGCTTACCTTAGCCGAAAATTGTTGGATCCGAAACAAGGTATTCGGCTATAGAAAAACTTTGTCTATGTGTTTATTACTCATGTACCAAACTTCGGCACTATCTCATTAAATGCCGAATGTATCGTGGTGTCTAGTTTTGATGTAATTAAACACATGTTATCAATGCCTATTTTGAGTGGAAGAATTGGCAAATGGGTATTGGCATTATCGAGTTTGATCTAAAGTATGAATCGGCTAAAGCGAAAAGGCCGGGTAATTGCCGATTTCATTACTCAACACCGTGATCTTTCTGTTGAAACGGTGAGCATTGCTCCATGGGCTCTATTTTTTGATGGGTCATCATGTGACAAAGGTGGTGGTGCTGGTATTGTCCTAATATCGCCGCAAGGAGAGTATTTGAATATGCCTTTCCAATTGAATCCCATGTCACTAACAATCAAGCAGAATATGAAGCATTGCTCAGAGGACTCCGACTACTTATAGAGGTCAGGGCTACTGCTGTGGAGATATTTGGCGACTCTGAGTTGGTGATCAATCAGTTGACTGGGCAATATGAGTGCAAGAATGATATGTTAAAGAAATATCATGAAGAATGTCGGGAACTTACGAAGAATTTTTTGGTGGTGACATTGCATCATATCCCTAGAGAACACAATGGAGAAGCAAACAAGTTAGCTCAAACTGCTTCTGGGTATCGTGAGAATTGGGAAGTCTTTGCTATAGAAGAGAGTGTTCTCGATCTTGATCGAGAAGATGATGATTGGAGGCATGAAATTACTAATTATTTAAGAGATCCATCTCGAGAGAGTTTCCTAAAGCTCGGGTACAAAGCCCTTAAGTTTGTACTTCTTGATGATCAATTGTACTACAAATCTATAGATGGAGTGTTGCTCAAATGCTTGAATCAAGGAGAGGCCAAAAGGATGATGTTTGAAGTTCACGAGGGATTATGCGGTACGCATCGATCAAACCTTACCGAATGAAGTGGATAATCAGAAGAACTGGGTATTTTTGGCCGACCATGTTAGAAGATTGTTTTGAATATTATAAGGGATGTCATGATTGCCAAAGATTCGGCAATATTCAAAGAGCTCCGGCATCGGCTATGAACCCTATCATCAAACCATGGCCATTCAGAGGATGGGGTATAGATTTAATTGGTCAGATTAATCCTCCATCCAGCAAGGGACACAAGTTCGTCCTCCTGGCCACAGATTATTTTACCAAGTGGGTTGAAGCTATCCCATTGAAGAAAGTTACATCAGAAAATATGATCAGTTTTGTTAAAGAGCATATAATTCACAGATTTGGAATTCCTCAGAGTATAACGACTGATCAGGGATCTCAATTCACTTCTTCGGAATTTTGTAGTTTTGCCGAAGACATGGGAATCAAATTGTATAATTCTTCTCCTTATTATGCACAAGCCAATGGACAGGCAGAAGCATCAAATAAGATCATGATCAAGATCATCCAGAAGAAGATTGATGAGAAGCCAAGAAGATGGCACTTGGTCCTTAATGAAGCACTATGGGCTTACCGAATGGCATGTCATGGATCCACACAGGCATCCCCATATGAATTGGTTTATGGACACAATGTTATATTGCCGTGGGAATTGCAGTCAGGATCAAGACGAGTAATGTTATAGAAAAACTTGGCAGATAAAGACTATAAAGATTTGATGATGGATGAATTAGAGGATCTACATTTGATTCGTCTCAAAGCATTGGAAAGCATCGAGAAAAACAAAATACGTGTTGCCAAATATTATAACAAGAAGGTCAAGGTGAAGCAATTTGCAGAAGGAGATTTGGTTTGGAAAACCATATTGCCAATTGGTACCAAAGACAGAGCGTTCGACAAGTGGTCACCCAATTGGGAAGGACCTTTTTGGGTAGTAAGTTGTGCACCCGGTAATGCGTATATATTAAGGACTTTGCTTGAAGAAGAGCTCACGAGGGCTATCAATGGTAGATATCTTAAAAGGTATTATCCAAGCGTTGAAGTTGGTTCATGAGAATTGGATCCAAGATAGCCGATTGTATAATCGCCTTCAGATTAAAAAAGGAAGTTGGAAAGAATAGCCGATATCGTGCATATCGCCTTTAGCATAAAATAGCCGATACAAGTCGTATCGCCTTCAGCAGTTTTTAAAGTATTCTTGTGTGGCCAGGATAAGTTTGAACATTTTCCTCGACTGGTAGGTTCATCGGGAGAAGAGAAAGTAGAAATTAATTGCTACATGACGAGTGATGCCGATTACAGCGCAGGTGGAGATCTAATCGGCTAACATGACGTCACGTGTTCGGGAAGTTATCACTTTGAGATAACCAAGACAATCAGAATTTTAACTAAGGAACGGACGTCTTGCAAAGAAGATTGTTGCAATCAAGCATTGTTGAGGACAAGCGAGAGAAGAAGAATCAACATTCTTCATTAAAAAGTTTCTTTTTATTTTCCGTCTATCCTAGTACAAACTACTCGTCGTCGAATAGCCTGTTGAGGACAGACTGGGGATGAGTAACATCGGCGAGGGCGTTCGCATGGGCCTTATAGGCATCCAAGCGCTCCTCCACGCCTTCGATCTCATCCGGACGGCCGCCACGGAACCCAACTGGGAGGAGTGAGTAGTCGTCGTTGGTACGAGACTCCATCGCCGCCAGCCCGAGGGAGACGCTGAGGTGTACACCTCGGATGACGGCCTGATTGATGCGGCCGTTCACCGCTACAAGGCGCGCCTCGGCCGTGTCTCCATGGGCGTTCACCTTGTCGGCAACCTCCGTCGCTGCCACTCTCAGCCGGTCGAGCTCCGCAGAGAGGTCTGCATGCCAGAAGAAGAAGATAAGAATAACAGACAGGTGAAAGTCCCTAGTTTGGTTTTGGCTAATTGATGAAACCTAGGACTAACCTTGTTTATCTAAGTGGTTGATTTAGAGAAAGGTTGTCCACACGATGAGCATATTGAATATGAAGCATGACACGTGTCATGTGATCAAAGATGAAGATCAAGACGGTGCTTGGCTCCATGGACCGGTGTTGAAGGTGAAGGGCTAGTCAAGGCTTGGGAGTGAAGGACCATGCGATGGTGAAGCTCGGGCAAGACTAGGCGCCGATGGACCGATGCACGGTGAAGGGCAAGTGAAGTCGAGGTCGATGGATCGAGACGGTCACATGATAGTGTGAAGTGTTCATATCATTTGGAGGAACAAAATGGGCTCAAGGCAAAGGTATAACCGATAGGGCCATTTTGTTTTGCACTCAAGACACCATAGAGGGTGTGAGTGGTTTAGGATCGATAGCCGCACTATTAAGAGGGGAAGTCTTATCGGCTATTCGACGCATGGGTGCCACTAGGTGAATTCATGAAGTGCATTGCATGTAGGACCTAGTGAGCTAACCTAACCTTTGGGAAATGGTTGTGAAAAGCTAACACACAAGCACATGGAGATGTACACTTGGTGGTGTTGGCACATTTACAAAGGTGGCGTTTGGGCGCGCTGTGGTTTGCAGGGTAGAGATGGGTTTCGGCGCTTTCGGGAAAAATGGATGCATATTTTCTATTGCGCCGGATGCAAAATTTGGTTGAAATCATGCTATCTCTGTTGATCAAGTTGGTATACTTGTTGGATAGCATGTTGGAGAACTTGGATCGACGGCACGGCGAAAGGCGGCTTCTGCGGGAGGCGCCGACGCGCCTTGGCGAGCGCCGGACGCGTCCGCGCATTGTGGCATGGCGCGAGGTGGCTGGCTGGGCGCGAGACCGTCGGACACGGCGGCGACGCGTCCGGCGGCGGCGACGCGACCGAAAGTTTCGGTCTCGGGCGTTGCGACGGGTGCTCGGTCGGACGCGCGGCGGACGCGGCCGCCCGACGCGTCCGGCGTGGTCTCGCGAGGGCTCGAGGTTGAGCCGCCGACGCGCGCCGGACGCACGCGTCGGACTCGGCGGTTCACTTCTTCGTCCGGCGCTCGGTGGATTCAAACGAAGACGAAGCAACGGTCGGCCGACGTGGCGCGGCATAGCCGAGCGGCGGGACGCGTCCGCCGGCTGAGCGCCGAGCGGGACGCGTCCGGCGCTTGACGCAGTTGCCAGCCGAGGGCAACGGCTAGTTTGAAGAGTTTGGGCTATAAATAGATGGGTGGCCGGGCTTGGCTTCCTCTCTTGGCTCTCCCAACTCATTCATTCATCTTTGTGAGCAGAAAAACACTCTCCCTCTCATCTCTCTTGCTTGATTGTGAATCCTAGTGAGATTGAGAGATCACCTAGTGCATTGCATTGCTTGAGGGCATCTAGTGGCACTTGTGGGTGGTTTAGCCGGTGGATTTCTTGTTACTCTTGGAGAGTACCGCTCCTAGCCGGCTTGGAGATTGTTGGAGGCGTTGGCAAGAGAAGGTGATTGTTCTTGGCCACCTCCGGTTGATTGTGAGAGGTTTGAGCTCACCTCGTGGGGATCACGAAGAGCATCCTAGTGGATTGCGCGTGTCGTTGAGTACCTCGCTTGAGAGTGGTGTCTTGCGGTGCCTTGCGGGGCGAGCCTTGAGGGGCTAGTGACTTGAGGGTCACACCGAAGAACCATCTAGGTGTTGGTCGACACAACCGGTGACTAGCTTGGCGGTGCCCAAGTGAACACCGGGTGAACAAAAACAATTGTGTTCATCTTTGTTCCCGGTGATTGGTCTCCGATTGTGTGTTGCCGATTGATTGATTGTTCATCTCTTGGTGATTGACAACCTCGACTCTACGCGTTGGTATAACAAGCTCCTACCCTCTCTTGTATTACTCCGTTTACATTCTTGCAAAGTAGAATTGCTTGTGTGGTCGGTCGGGAACTACTTCTTGTGTAGACTAAATCCGTGGGTAGAATTGCTTGTGTGGTCGGTGGAACCACTTCTTGTGTAGACTAAATCCCGTGGGTAGAACTCTTGATCACTAGTGGTAGCTATTGTGTGTACTAGTGATCACCTACTAGAATTGTTTGGATAGGAGGCTTGCAACATCTAGTAGGCTAAGCAAAACTTGCTTTCCGCCGTTTGTGTATCTAACGAAGTTTGCTTAGTGAGTTTGTAGAAATTTTTTATAGGCTATTCACCCCCTCTAGCCATCTAGGACCTTACAACAGGTAGGATCGGAGCGGAAGATTTTAAGTAAAAATAACTGACCCAAAATGGCGGTGCAAAATTGCTTCCGCTGATCCTCCCACTCGGCCTCGGCAATGCCAAACTTCCGAGTCTCGTCGCCGAGCTCCTCTCGGGCCGCATCTCGCTCCCGGCGAAACTTGAGCGCGTCCGCATGGTCATACGGCACGTCTAAGGCCGCTGAGTCCCCGGAGTTGCTGGGAGAGGAAGCCGGCGGAGCAGGAGTAGGAGCTGGAGCGGGGGCACGCCCCTCAGCCGCCGTAGCCGGCGGGAAAAGGAAATAACTGCCGACGATCCCGACGCCTCTGAAAAGACATGAAGAAAGTTAAGATTGGAAAACAGACAAAAGCAACCGCGAGAAGATAGAAGGTTGATTCTTCACCGCCGGCGTCGTCCACCATGAGCACGGCTGCCCTCAGCCGCGTCCTCGGCAGGGCGCTTTCCACGGTTGTCGCCACCAGCCATCGAAAAAGCTAGGGTTTTTGTGGGCTCTGATTGAGGATGGAAGGTGAAGAGATGACAATGGCAAATGCTTGAATGAAATTGGTGGTGGAAGCCTAAGGCTAGGGGTTTATTTATGAAGGCCAGGAGCCGTGGCGGATGCTTTAGGAAAGCCAAACGATGTTAGGGTTTCTTTCATCTCTATGGGCCGATATTGGGCTGGGCCGAACAAGTCTACATATGTCGTCGCTTCAGTTCCTGGATCGTGTTCGGCTAAAAGAGCATGGATGAGTGGATCAGGTACATATCTAAATGGAGTGCAGTTATGATTGAAAGATTGATGGCATTCGGCTAAAGATGAAAGAATAAAGATTTCCCAAAAAAAGGTAAAAGTGGAAAATATTCAAAATGCACATTGTTTTGAAGATGCGTATTTACATCCGGAGTACGAAATGCCGATTCACCTATTCAAAAACGAATTAATTGCATCCACAAAGATCGTCCTAATTCGGCTAACATCATCAAGCACCTTTCGGTCATCTTCTTGAACTTTGAATTTTGGACAATCTGGTTTTAATTTGTTGATGCTCTTTGATAGCCGAAGTTATCTTCACCTTGGATGCTTCGATGGAGATTGGCGATCGGCAATTTTTGATCTGTGGGATTGAATTCGGCATTTAATTGGGCCGGTTGAGCTTCCAATTTGCTTTTTCTTCCTCCATAGCCTGCAACTCCGGTTCCAAGGTTTCCAAAGAATGTTTGGCCGACTTGATATCAGAATGCAATTCCTTCACCTGTTGTTCCTTCACTGATTTGTCATGCTGCAGAGTGGCCCTAGCAGATATGCTCTTGCTTGCTCTTCTGACAGTTGCAAAATGATCATCAAGATGTGAAATGGAATCCAGTGAGGCTTTCAAGGCGAGATGGAATTTCCGATCAATAAGTTCAATAATATCCCTTATCGATCTGCATCTTGAACCAAGGAGTTGATATCTTTGTTCGAAGTGAAATGATGTCTCGTAGCCGAGCGATTCTCTCATTGACAGCTGTTGTTGAGATGAAGCTTCTTCACCCTTTTCTTCAACATATTCATCGGCAATAAGAAAATAGGCGGCTTTCGGCCGGGTGTCATCCTTTTTCACAAAAGAAAGGGCACTATTAGCCGAATACATCAATTTGGCAAGAAAAGTTTAAAAAAAAGGCGAGAGATGTTACCTTTTCTCCAGATGCTTGGTCAGTTACATCCTGGATGGGTTCAATAATTTGAGTGCTTGATACAGAAATCACTTCAGGATAAACAACATCATGGCCTGTTGAGGTAACTTGAATAGCCAGAGTTGGTGAATTTGAGACCAGATGAGTAGGATCCTCGGCTATTTCTTCTTGATCGTCTGAATCATGAAAGGAGAATAACGATAAATGCCCGAAGAGAAAAGGAAAAGAGAAGCAAGAAGAATTACCAGTATGGCCAACAACTTGAGGATCTGCTGGAATGGAGGGAATCCCAGGAGAATCTTCCAAGTCAACCAATATAGCGGAACCCTGGGGACTGGCTTGCCCCTGTTACAGAGCAATAAGTGTGGGAACATAAACATTACTGACAAAGGAGAGTTGAGATGTTCATACCTGAGAGGATGGCTTGGCTTTCTTGGTTCTTGGCTTCTTGGGTGTATCTGTGTCTTTGCTTGGAGCAAGAGGGGTTTTCCTTTTGTATCTTTTAGAAACACTTTGTCCTTGGCAGAGATTCTCTTAAAAACTGCCAGAGTCGGAGCATTGTGTCCCAGGGCAGCAATGGGCCCAGCTGTGTAGTACTGGACTGCCTGGGAGCTTGAAGGTGCAATATCCTGTTTAAGAAAAAGTGTTCAATACAGGAACAAAAGACTGGAAATGCTAAATGATTTAGGAAAGGAGATACTGCAAAGGAATTACCTCACCGTCGAAGAAAATTGAGGGGATAAACTTTGGCATAAGGGATGCACTTGAATACTCGAAAACATGAGAATGCCATTCTTGCCACCGGGAGATGAACAAGGGATGAGCATGTTCTATCAACCCAAGAGGAACAGGTTCATAAGATGGCAAATCCCATCCAAGCTCAAAGACCTTGTTGGCTTCTATGCTATCTAATATTTTCTCTCTGGGCCTCAAGATATCAGAAAAGTATAGTTTTGGGGGCAACTGACCACATCCCAATTGCCTGGCCGACATGTTGGGATTGTAAAATTCATAAGTCGGGTTCAGTAATCTCCCGTGATGAAATTCTGCTGGCAGCGTACAAGGTTTGATAAGGGAGTTGAAAATCTCAGTGGCCACTTTGTCTGAGCAGCAAGACTCATAACTGAATTTACAAGGTAAAGTTAGATTTTCATTCTCTTTGTAAGGAAGCCATCACCTTACTAAAACCCTTGAAGAAAAGCTTGAAGAGATGACCTATGTCCATATCAATGATAATAGAGGATGCTTGCTTCCCCATATGTCGACAAGCTTTTTCGGTTGCTTCTTCATCTTCGGCATAATTGACTCAAGGGAATCCTAAGTTGTGGAGGTCTATTGAAACTATCTGATGCATATACAACTGCAGCCACATCTGAACCAACCACCAGGGACCATTAACACAGGAAATTTCTCCATCCTGGCGCATTTAGATAGTAATTTGATGCATCATGTGGTATACTGCTCCCAGAAGATATTTACCCAAAGGAATCAGTTGACCTGCAGCCAAATCTTCAGCCATCACCATATGATTGAGGGTTGGTTCATTGGATTTACTGCAAAAAATGAATCTGCATAACCACATGTTCATAAAGGCTCTGTACTCTTTGTCATCTACAGACCCAGTTGACATATAGGTTTGAATATACTTGGTCCAGCCACCTCCTGACTTAACTGCTCTTTGGCTACTAGTGCCCTTGTATTTGAATGGGTATACTAGCTTGGTGACGTTCAACCCAGTCATCATGAAAATATCAGCCAGAGTGATGGACATCAAACCATGACCGAAGACAAAAGCATTGACAGCATCAGACCAAAAATGGGAAGCTGCTATTAGTAAAGATTCATTTCTTGGCATGTGGGCAAGGGATAGTTCCAGGCAGTGCTGAATGTCCTGAGATTCCCAGAGGTCGCTATTCTTGGTCAGCATCCTACGATACCAATTACGCCAACCGAAAATTGAAGGTAGTGGCCAGGTTTTGAAAGTGTTGGGCCATCTAGCTGGTGGAGCTACTCCAGATTTGAAGGGGATCCTCAAGGTTTCTTTCTCAATAAATTCCACTGGGTTGGAGTTTCCCATCGGGCCGAGGAAATAAGAATCAGGGTGCGCGATATTGGGAATCAAAATCTCATTTTTAAGTTCCTTCGTAAAGGAAGCAAGATAAGACAAAAGATAAATCATAGAAAAAATTAGAAGTCAATTGCCGAATGAATGAGATGAATAGGGTTACCTCCGAATTTCCTCCCGGTTCGACGTTGAAAGAGCGGGATGAATGGAGGCTTTCTGAGTCGACATTTGAGCGGAGGAATCAGAGGCGAGGAAGATTTCGCGAGTGGCGGCTGCAACTGGAAACAGTGTTGACCTAGGTGAAGCGCGCTTGCAGTCAATTTCAGAATAAAATCCTTTTATCCCGAAATTGAGGGGGCATGTGTTAACACTGAAATTTGGTAAGGAAGATGACAGGTGGACCCTCGTTTGGCAAAGGAAAGGATTCGACAAAGTGCGCATGCGGTCGGCTAAATATCCACGTTTCGGCAAGTGTTCGGACGGTTGGTTATCCTTAGCAGAGTGATGTCTCCATTCGGGAAGTGAAGGATGACCAAAAAGGGGAAAAAGGCCGTGATGGACAAGAATTCCGACAAAGTTTAGAGTTAGGAGTTTTTATTAGTTTTCTATATTTGTAAATCGTAATCTTTTAGGACTCATGTTTTGTCCTGGGTATAAATATAAACCCTCGACCATTGTAATGGATACACAATCAAATCAACACAAACCGGCCCCACGCCACCTTTCGAGTCCTTTTCGTCGTATCGTCGAGTTCTTCGAGAGGAATCATCGATCCGTCGACCTCCGTAAGTCCCGGCATCCTTGCTATCATGTCTAGTATCATCCGGTGGATTTAGATCGTGATGCAAGTAGTCTCATACGTTTTGCTTAGTATCGTGCGGCGGATTTAAGCTTAATGATGGGAGGTTTTTGCTTGTGCCTTGTATCGTGCGACGGATTAAGTCATGAGTAAAGACAGTTATCGGCTCTATTAGATTTGGCAAGATCTACTAGATTCATTAAGTTATCACGTGTTGCACTTGATCTTTTATGTTTTATTATTATTTGTAACACTCTTTTGCCCAATCTAGATCGATACGGTTCGGCTCTTGGTAGATCATGATAGATAGATCACATGCTTGTATAGCCGAGTTAGATAGATCGATCTAGATTGTCACGTGTTGTGGGTTCAATGCATGTTATAGCGTATTTAGGCTTAACGAGATTGGGTGTCGTGCGGCAGATGCAGGTCTTGTTAGGTTTAGGTCGTATTAGCCTGTTTTGTTCCTTCTTCATGGACCCCGATTCGGCAATCTTGCCGATACGGTTATGCTTACATGAGTAATGAGTATTTATGGATCTGTTTAGACAATTGCATGCTTTTAGCTTCTTATTATTAGATTGCATCATGCGGTGGATTGATCTAGTTGTAAGAAGTGGTGTAGATTTGTAGCAAACGGTATCATGCGGTGGATTAACTTGCTTGGATTTATGCTCGACGGGTTTATGAAGGCTAGACGTGCGGCAGACTAGTTGGATTGGGCCTATGCATGTATTATCTTTGTAGATCTATAAGTTGCAAGTTACTTATCTTTAGTTCACTATATCCTGATGATATCGATCTAGAATTTATGCTTCATATGATATACGATGATCGATTTTCACTTGTTCAAACATGTCTTCTCATAAGTACGTATTCGGCAATCGGTACTTCATACTTTGCTGTATTCTATTAGCCGAATGACTTGCAAAACCTGATTGGCAGATAGCTTCCATAGCTATATGTTGTTGTAAGTGGCTTCAGGGCCGTAAATATGGAACTGTCTGGTCTCACCCAACACGTTCCAGTTTTGATCTTACCGTTTTATCCCTTGTCGATTTTCAGGTCAAATCGACTGGCACGCTTCCGGATTCAGAGACGCCCGGGCACCCGATTTGAAGCCACGCTTTCTGGCTTGCTGTGTGTGAGACACGGTGCGCCACATTTTGTGTCAACAGGTCTTACTCATTTCGATATGCAAAAAATACAATGTTCCTTTTCTGATGCAAAATCTGTGGTCAACTTTCCTTCCCTAATTTTGGGTGCATCGAATAGATCATTATGGTGTATTTGCAGCAGTGCAACTCATGTTCTTGCACAGACTTCATATTTAGCTGCATAATCTTTGCTGGATTTTGATTCCCTTTCAAATAGTGCCCATTTGATACTTTGTATAGCACTCATGTGTTGACCTATAATTACATGAGGTTGTATCCTTGCATATAAACCCCCCAGGCCAAATTTGCTTAGCATGCACATGTTTGTGTTTACTTATGACTAAAAAGTTCAGTGTGTTACTCGCTTATATTTTCTTTGTCATTCTGTAGGCAAGAGTTACCAGAAAGGGTCCTGAAAGCTCCGAAGGAGACGTGTCACTGGTGAGTGCCTAACAAGCAGCTGCTAAATCGTTGGAGAAGATAAAAAATGAGAATGTCAAAGAAAATACAATGGAAAAGGTTTTGCACAGGCGGTGCAGGGAATTCTCTACCAACTACTGCCCTTTAAGAATATGTTTTTGACCTGTTTCTACTCCACATATAAAGACCTCCAGCCAACATCTAGGTCCAGCCCCCAACTACCTAGGTCTCTACCCATGGACTGAATAATTTCAAATTTTTTATTAGGTTGCCTTGCTTTTGAGGTTTTGCTTCTGCAAGTTCTGCATTTGGTTGGTTAAACTAAGCACTCTATGAAACAAGAACTTATGTATGATATATCCCACTTATCTCCAGTCTATTGCTATCACTATTTTTGTGTATACAAATGGATTCAGAAGGTGGTCTTATTATATTATTTCTACTTCACCAGATGTTCTCAAAAATTTTCGTCGATCTGAACTCCTGGAATACTATTACACAAAGTTCAGTGTCAAGTACGTGGACCTCCATCATTTTTCATTTTTCATAACACATAGTACAGTAAGCATAGGTGTTTTCCTTCTTTTATTACCTTGCAAGCACTTATACATGACAACCACGTCCTGTCCGATCAGCCATCGACTGAAGTGAATTGTAAATGATTATTGTCATCAGAGTTGAATAATACAATTTCATGATTGACATCAGCTAACATTGGTTTAGGTCATTTTTGGAAAAAAAGATGTTTACAGTTTACTGCACATTCTAGCATGCAATGGAATTGTTGTTTAGGATAAGCATGTAATATATACTGATATACACCTTCTACTCTTTTCAGCGTTAACCAACGGATGTAATATACATTTTCTGTTTGTATCTATATGAACCTACTACGACTCTTATGCATGTTAACCAACTATGCTCCTTTGCCTGGCTGTACTGTATTGTCGTTTGTATGGTGAAACTGTGAACCTTATCTATGTATGTAAGATCAGCATGAACTGTTTCTACTCAACATACGGAAAGCTCTGGTCAACCTCCAGATCCACATCCCCTCATTGGGCGCGCCTTTGCGCACCAATCTACTAGTATTACATATACACACCCCTGATGACAATGGCCAGCCACAGTCAGGGTAGGCGACACCGCCCGCGATAGCCGGGCAGTACTACGCCCATGTGGGGCAGTGGGGACCAAGATTCCCCTAATCATTCAGTGCCTCGGCTGGGGACCAAGATTCCGCGAATCATTCTTCCCTTCAGCGGCTGAAACTCTCTTCGTTTTTTTTCCTACAACAACAACAAAGAAGTTTATATATGTCAACAGCAAACTGCTGTTAGTAGAGTTGCATCAGATAAGCCCACAAGATGTAGAGCTTCAAGAACGGAGCACTGATAAACACATGCTCGACTATTACAAGATGTTTGCAACCGAGTAAACTGCGAGCCTACTGCTTGTCGTGCTAGATAATCAGCTGTTGTATTTTGAGTACGGCTAATTTTGAAGATGCTTGAGTCCTGCGCTGGGGAGATGTTGTGGAAACTCAGGTGGGCTTGATTGATCCTCCATGTTGCAGAAGTGAACAAGTTGTTGACAATCAGATAGGTATGTGCAGCTTGTAATATTCAAAGCTTGGATGACTGAAGCAGCAAGTGCAAGGCTGGTTGCTTCATCCATGAGCACCGAAGAGCATGCAGAGAGCTTTGCCGTGATGTAGATGCTCTGAGGTGCAGTTGCTTGGAAATTGAGGATAAAAATACCCAGGCCAGCCGACCTTGGCTGGGGGCTCAAATGATTTGGAATAGTTGATGCATCAATGTAACATCCTGAACCTTGTAGCATGGCCAGATTGGTAATGATGTATCTGTTGGTCAATCGGCTAGTGATAATTTGATCTAAAAAAAAGGTCGTTTGAATTATAGAATGCCAAATGTTTTAAATGTATAGCGAATTTGCTTATTCAAAGCTGTATTGGACAAGGTTAATAATATTTCGATACGGATTGCATAGCATTTACGATTTTTAAGATTTTGTCAAGTCTTCGGAAAAAGTTACAGGAATGTACCATGTGTATGGTTTTCTTTATTAAAGCTTCCTGGAGTTGTTTCATTCCCCTGAATTTCACACTCCAGTTGTGTCTTCATAAAAACAGCAAGTATGCATGCATGGTTGATCCCCTTTATTAAGGGCCTGTTCGTTTCACATGGAATGGACGCCGGGAATGAATCCAACAAGAAATATTGTGTCAATTTGTGCTATTTTTTTTTATCACCTGGAGTGAATCTTGGTGGAAAATGCTAAACGAACGAGAATGCTACCCTTTTTTTAAGATAAGGAAATAAGGTTTCAACCTCTATATATACTACATATACTCCGTATGTTCTACCTTAAAAAAATTGACTTTGGAAGGTCAAATATACTTCATTTGAGGGTTCCATTTACTACACTGAGAAATCGAAAGAACTGATTCACCTGGACACTTTCTGTCGAAAGACACCTTTATCGAGATGCAATTTTGGTAGTTCACTCGATCTGCAGCGTGCTCTTGACAATTGACATGGTATTTTCTATGCTTGGCTAGTGTATTTGTAGCCAAATGATGTTCTCTCAGTTGTTTATCGCCTATGCTGCAGTTGTGATTGTGATGCCTTCTTTGGTCATCTTGCTTCTTTTTTGACAACAGTAATCTTGCGGTTGAAGTCGTCTTGTGTGGGTATTTGGCGGTGAACCATGGCATGGGAGCGTGATGAATTTTTGAATGAATTACTTCGAGTTTAATTAGATGGTGACGGAGATGGGTCATTGTAGGGTCTCAACACCTGGGGCCCATCATGTCGCTTTCTCTTCTCACCCATGGAAGAAAACTGGGGATGGGATTATGGGAAAGGCTACTGAGCAAAATGCAACGGCCGCGCGCGGACGCTTGTCACGGCACGGGGTGTCGAAACGCGAGTCGTTAGTCGTTACGCGACGCTAGCTGTCGCAGTCGCAGAGAATATTTTCCGATGGGACAAGACCGGGGGGCCGATGTCCACAGCTACAGAGGGTGTGTGCTCACTTTAGCAAAATGAACGGGCAGCGGCAATAGCCGCCCTTTTTCCCCAATGAGTAGGCCATCCAGGAAGTGTCGCACGGCAGCGTGATATGCGACACCGTCACGGGCCATGGAGCAGCGGTAACACGGCGAGGCTCTCACGTCTCACCTCGTAGGACGACGGGTCCGCACCGACGTGGCGACGTGCGTAGCCACAAGGTGCTCATGGCCATGAAAGTGCGTATACGTAGGTGTGAGGGCAGCCGGGACGAGCCTTCCGTCCAAATCCTTCATGTTTGCACTGCTTGCTACGTGTCTTTCTAGTACCACTATCACAAGGCGTGCAAAAATTGATGGGTGTTTGTTCATTCATGCCGTCATGCGTCCTTGTAAAAAGAAAAAATGGTTTACTTACAGTGCGGGGTTTAAGCACGTGGCCTCCTGTAATTGCCATGGCCGGCCCTCCCCACTGTCTCCAACGCCGTGGTGCCACTGCGTGAACCGGGCTACGGCCCACGGGCCACGGCCCACGCAAAAGAAAGAAAATTCTTTCATCAAAAAAAAAAAAAGAAAGAAAATTCAGTTGTTAGTTAAGTATAGTGACCTTTTTCGATACAAAGATGCCATCGAAAACAGCAAACTAAAAGCTTAGGGCCGTTTGGAATGGATCCCATGATTTTTTTTTTGAGAAAATCCTTCAAAGTTTCTAAGTAGGCCTATTTAGCTGGCCCACGAACTGCAAACCAGGCCTTTCTAACGGCCCGAGAGGCTGAGATGGCAGCCCCCGCTAAAATTCCGGGCCTGGCCACTCGCCACTCGGCCACTCCTGTCTTGTAGCCAGCGCCTGGGTGGTCTGATGGACGCCGCTGCCGAGCGGCGTCGTCCGCGGTCCAGATCCGGAGAAGGGAACGGCCGTGGCCGCCGCTGCTTTTTCTTCCAAAGGGTGGTGAAATTCTATATGGTGAGTGCAAAGTTGCTGTCATCAAGCCATCAGGGAGTATGAAACAAGGGTACGAAACAGGTCTGGTAAGCTGGCTGATGATTTGTGTGGTTGATAAGCCGACTAAAGTTGTGTTTTGTTTTGAGAGAAAAACACTATAGTATGGCTGATAAGTCTGACTAGCAAGTTCAAGTGAACATTCCTGAACAGCAGACAGTTCATCCAGACAGTTCATCTGTAATAAGTTTGGCTCCTGCTGTGTTTTTGTTCTCATATACCTACTCGGATACAAATGTCTGATTTCACCATTTCTTCGCTAGAGCATGCCTATACATGGCTGCAGAGCTCCCGTCAGCGACCATCGTTTTCATGAACACAGGTCCTCTTGAGCACTCTCGCTCAGTTCTGCTCCTTCATTCACCTGAAATTTGAGCACTTGCTTGTGGTAGGAAACGACACCAGTGACAGTGAGCTAACGTTGCCCTCCACGGGAGCTTCGTCCGCTGCGTGGCGCGCCTCTCGCCGGCGACCGCCGACCCGTCTTTGCTCGTCCACGCGCCGTCGGCCGCGTCCTACCCGTCCCTGCTCAACGCCACCATCCAGAACCTCCGCTTCGCGTCCCCGCGGACGCCGCGGCCGGCGCTGCTGCTGACGCCCGCGACCGTCGCGGAGGTCCAGGCCTGCGTCGCCTGCTGCCGGCGCCACGGCCTCACGGTCCGCGCCCGCAGCGGCGGCCACGACTACGAGGGCCTCTCCTACCGCTCGGTCCCCCAGCCCGGAGCTGACGCTGGCGCTTCCCGTTCCCGGCCCTTCGCGGTGGTCGACGTCGCGGCGCTGCGCGACGTCCGCGTCGACGCCGCGGCGCGCGTGGCGCGGGTCGGGCCGGGCGCGACGCTCGGGGAGCTCTACTACGCGGCGGCGCGCGACAGCGGCGGGGCGCTGGGGTTCCCCGCGGGGATCTGCCCGACGGTGTGCGTGGGCGGGCACCTGAGCGGCGGCGGGTTCGGCCCCATGATGCGGAAGCACGGGCTGGGCGCGGACAACGTGGCGGACGCGGAGGTGGTGGACGCCGAGGGGAGGCTCCTCGACCGCGCCGGCATGGGCGAGGCCCACTTCTGGGCGATCCGCGGCGGCGGCGGCGGGAGCTTCGGCGTGGTGGTGTCCTGGACGGTGCGGCTGGTCCCCGTCCCGCGCGTCGTCTCCGCCTTCACCGTGCGCCGCCGCGGGGGACCCGGGCGGCGGTCCGGCTCCTCGCCAAGTGGCAGCGCGTGGCGCACGCGCTCCCCGACGACCTGTTCGTGAAGGCGGCCATGGAGCCGAAGTTCGACGCCGCATCCGGCGAGAGGTACCCGGAGGTGACGTTCAAGTCGCTGTTCCTGGGCAACTGCAGCGGGATGGTGGCGGAGATGAGCGCGCACCTGCCGGAGCTCGGCGTGACGGCGGGCGAGTGCCGAGACATGAGCTGGGTCCAGTCGATGCTCTACTTCTACGGGTACACGAACACGAGCGGGGAGGAGGTCGCCGCCGAGGTGCTGCTGGACCGGAGCCTGCAGCCCAAGGAGTACTACAAGGTGAAGCTGGACTACGTGACGTCGCCGATCCCGGCGGCCGGGCTGGCGGGGCTGCTGGCCCGGGTGGTCCAGGACAGCGGCGGGTCCGTCGACGTGGACCCGCAGGGCGGCGCGATGGGCGCGACGCCGGAGTCCGCCACGCCGTACGCGCACCGGCGAGGGTACCTGTACAACGTGCAGTACTTCGTCAAGTGGGCCGGCGGCGAGGAGGAGGAGGAGGAGGCGCACCTGGCGTGGGTGCGGGGAGTGCACCGGTGGATGACGCCGTACGCGAGCGCGCGGCCGCGGGCGGCGTACGTCAATTTCCGGGACCTGGACCTGGGGCGGAACGTGGAGGCGGAGACGACGTACGAGGCGGCCAGGGCGTGGGGGGAGATGTACTTCAGGGGCAACTTCCGGCGGCTCGCCATGGTGAAGGCGGAGGTGGATCCGGAGCAGGTGTTCTGGAGCGAGCAGAGCATCCCTCCTCTGTTTCAGGAGACGACAGGGGAACGGCGCACTCAGAGTGGGCTGCTTTCGGACAGTTGATGAGAGTGAGCTGCTTTCGGACAGTTGATGATGAGTGAGCTCAACGTGATGTGCTTGTCAGTGCCAATAGCCAATGATGTATAGTGTACCTTACTACGACAATGATGTATCTATCGTACATACTGTTTCTATTCCAAATTATAAGTCGTTTTTGATATTTTTACACTTGTTTTACTATGTATTTTTACACCTATTTTATTATGTATCTAGATATATATAAAAAAATACCAAAAAATAAAATGATTTTCCCTAATTTGAAATGATAAGATATAATTTTTACCGAATATAATGTAACATAACAAAAGGACAGTTAGCTAGGCAAGGAGCATAACTCACTGCAAGATCTAGAGCGGCTACTTAGTCCTTTGGAGATGATGCTTTATAGAGGTAGGATGAGTGTGCGTATATTATGGATGTTCATGTAATACGGCATAATTTTAAGAAAAAAGATAGTGCATGGGCTAGGCCACTATGGCACCACATGCATCAATGTCATGCATCTGACACGAGCGAGGGATCATCCATTGCCATGGTGTGCATGAATTTAGTTTTGACAGGCATGCGCGAGGAAGACGATAGAAGGCACAAGGTACACATGGTTGTGATGAACAAGAAGCTCTTAGCCCATGTATGTACACTTATGATCTCGCACAAGAGCAGGAAATGGTGAGCGAGGACGGATCGTTGGGTGGCCAAAAGCTTTCGGAGACATTCACAAAAGTAAGGCGTAGTAAGTGCCTATACGTACACGTCTTCTCATGTATTGTATTTTTTATACATAAAAATTGATTAGAAGTGCACCCGATGGGTTTGCTACACCTTTACGTTTGAACAAATTCGACTACCACAGCAGCTGATTTTTGCACGGATTCTATAAAAACTCAAATGGTCATCCCAATGGCCAAGGAAATGCAGCAGGGCATGATGAACACATGGCAGATTCCAGATTGATAGGGGAGAAACCCAACAACATATAAAACGTATATTTATTTATATGTTTTGTACCTCACCTCCGAGAACAAAGCCAAGAAATCTAAGCTGTCAGGCATCCACCCTCTTGGAGATGTACAGCGACGGGTACAGCGATTGCAAAAATAGGACGGGTGAAAATCAGCAGTGTTTGGTAAATCATGCTGTACCTAGATTGGTAAATCGTGCAGAACCAAAGGTGGGCAAATCATGCAGCACCAAGGATCTACACGATCCATGCATAACATCGTCCCTTGCAATCAACCATTCAACATCCTTACGATCCCAGACCCAAATATGTATTTGGGCAATGGTCATAACTAATCTGATTTTTATTTATCCGAAAAAAAAAAACGTTAAATCTGTTCACAAAAGACCATACAGCACTTCTAAGCCCATCATCAAAGACAGGAGAAACGAGCCTTTGACTTGACAGGTCGGCTATAGAGGCTAAACTGCTCACATAAAAAAAAACGTAGATTGCTCGCCAGTCCTAACAATAGCATCATCATAAGCAGGGAAACCTAAGATCCTGGCAACTACTCAACAGGCAAAGAATCCATCGTGGTCTTCTTCTGAACAGGGGGAAGTTTGGAGTGCTTATAAACAAGTTTCTTCAGAAAGTTGTCTGCATAGGATGGATACTTCTCTTGAAGGTATCCCCCGGAGACACTTGCGGTATGAGAAATCCTCCAAATCGCCATTGGTTCTAACGACAAAGAGACATCTTGAATTGAACTTAGGGTGCCTGTCAACCTTTTCAAAACAGTGGTTAGAGAAACACAGCAGTTTCTGTATGAAGAGCGCACAGGAGAACATGCCATTGCCATGAATGCAATATGCAAGAGAAGTATCACATGTCCTACACAGAAAATCAAGAGCTGCTTCACCACAGTTTTCATCCTAACTTATTGGTATCCATGATGTAAGAATGATCTGTCTCACTTACTAAATCCTACATTCCACTTTTCAATCCTATTTTTACCTAAAGCCCTTAACATTATGGAATTTCTCAGCATTGTGCTCACCTGCAAGACCATTAGGTCAGAACAGAAGTGTAACACCTGGACCAAACCCAATTCTATGGACTGACAACACATTATATGCCTTTTGTGTTGCTACGAGAAATCAGCACTACAAACTGGCATTGAGAGAAAAAACAGACAGTGTTACTGCTAGTGGGTCAGCAATGATTGCTGACCAATCCCAATAGTAGCAGATAAACAAGAGCAAAAGATTAACTCTTGTTTTTTTCCCCAATAAATAAGGCACTAAAAATGACCAACATAAATATGTGATCTGTTACACTCAATAGGTCTCCGAATTCTCATTAACAACGCCCAAGTGTGTTTGCTTTTTAATTGATTATGAATGGCTTAGCAAGAGAATGCAATGGCATTGAGTGGATGCAAATGTCTCCCAAAATGCAGAATTGAGTCACTGACTTCGATATGGATCTCATTCATGGTCCAATAGGGTCTAGACCAACATGGCGCGCTGTTATGGTTCGCCATGATGGATACATCATGCAGCTCCGCAACCCCACCTGTGCATCACATTCCCATGGGTGCAAGTGCCAACGCCACCATGGCCATCACCTCCTCGAGGCACCAGCCTCAACTCTCCACACCCTCCTGTGTGGCCACACTGCTCCCAATGTCCCAATCATACCCCACTGCGGCCTCCAACTCCTCAGGTCCCCATGCCTCCCCTCTCTCTACACCCACCCATCATCTCCCTCTCTCGGACGCAAAGGAGGCCCCAAACACTCCTCATCCTTGACACGCTCACAAGGACGGCAGTGACAACGGCAGGCAAAACCCACACCGTGCACCTGCTCCCAGACGGCCATGGACTTTAAATTGTTCGTTGCACTAGATAGCCTCTGCTGAGGCATGAAGTCACGAACACCCTTGACTTGTTCATAATTTTCCAAGTCCAATCTAGTCACCCTCTCTTCTGCTTCTCCTCTGCCAATATCCTTCGGGGCCCGTTTGGATGACCAGAATTCCCGGAATTGAATTTGTAGTATAAATTATTGTTGTGGAAGAAGAATTCATAGAATCTGTTAAATAAAGTCTACATTACTTAAGTTGGGGAGACGAAGAAATCCATGGAATCCATTTCCCATCTTCCAGCCTATGAGTTTGAGATAGGCTTATATGTGAACTTTGGAAAGTTGTGGAATCTCAAATTCTTCTTCTACAACTATAGTTTATAATATAAATTCAATTCCAGGAATTCGGGATCCAAACAGGCCCTTAGGGAAAACAGGTGAAGGAGTGTGAGGAGAGATGATGCAGGGCCAGGAAGGCTAGGAAGCAAGCAGCAGTTGCTGGGATGCCTGAGGAGACTGCGCGTCAAGGCAAGGTAGCTGCTTGTGGCGCAGAAGCACAGTGGCCAGGCATGAGGGAGATGGAGTACGTGGTGTCCATGTGCGTCACCGTGAATACAGTTGGATGGATGCAGATGAGCTGATAGCTGTGGATCTCAGTGATGCGAGGCATTCACCGTGAATACCGAGCTCGAAGATTGCTTCGGGCAAGTTTTAAGGACAGGAGGGAAGAAAGAGCACACTTTGGCGATCCTAACGCTATGGAACATTTGGAACCGACGGAACGCGATCGTTTTCAAAGGCGAACATGGCAGCGCAATTAAAGATGTGGCGAATCAATGGTCCATGGCGGGATGCAAAGGCCTAAGGCTCCTCATGGTTGCTAATGTAGTTAGTGAGTAATTAGCTTAGTAGAAATACCCCGTGCGGCCTAGGCTGTGCCGGGGAGCACCGCCGCAGCATGTAAACGGATGTTATGCTCCTCCTTATTTAGTCAAAACCGGCCAACCGGATCTTTCAAAAAAAAAAGGATGTCTGCCCCGTTTGAATACCATAACGCAGGATATCAGGGATGATGCCAAATTGTGGTGTATGGTGGGAGCCGAAGGGCACCTTAGCATATGACCATGACTATATGGGTGTTAGGTCTTGGCTTTCTAGGAACATAGCTTTTGCTACGCACTTAGATATAGGTTATGTCAAGATACATAGCAAAAGCTATGTACCTAGAAAGTAGTTAGCTTTTGTAGTAGTTTTAACAGCAAACAAATAACAAAAATCCTGAGTAAAACACAGTTAATCATAAAGGTTTTGGGCAAAAAAAGGGGAAAAGTCTGGATGATAACAGAAGACAAGGAACAAACTTGTTTGAGGACATCTATTTTTTGGTAAATAGGTTAGGTAATCATGCTCACCATTATACCATCAAGCCCACAACCAATCTTTTCTTCTGCACGAGGATGATGGGAAAGAAGCTTTTCTGTTACAACCTTTTCATCATCTGGGCTTAGAATTCCACCATTTCTATACCTGTTATAGGGACAACAGAGTTAGAACAGAAGGAACTATTAATGCAAGGTGTAAATCGGTAGATCTTCACAAACTTGAAGTACTCCAGCATAAAAACAATTTAATACAGTTCAACATTGGGGTGTTTTGTGGAGTGTTGTTAACCAGAGCATAAAGCAATGCTACTGAAGTTTCTCTTTCAGCTTAGTATTAATTTGGTAGCATATACTCCCTCTTTCCCAAAATAAATGCACATCCCACTTCTCGAAGAGTTAAACTTTTAAAAGTTTAACTAGAAATATAGAAAATACAACTGGACCAAAGGTTTTCCTAGAACAAACAATTTATGTTAGGTGTCAACTTATTACAAATACGATCTAGCAGCATTCTCCCACCAAGAATCCTTGTATGAAGCATGCATTCTAGCACTCGACTGCTAAAGGGATGGCAACATATCACTGGCTCAATATTTTGGTGAGCAGTTAGCAAGGGTCATCACTGCAACTCAGCAAGCATCTCTTTCACATAGAGGTACTCAACAACACAACTATCAACGATAATGGAGTTACAGCATTGACAATTTGACATCTCTGTTCAGCGAACATTAGTATCCTACAATGAAGCTGCCGCACCATGGGGAAGAAGCATCGACAGCTCTTGTGGACTAGGGGCAAAACATAATGTCATTACTAGGGCTTCATATATCATGCATGCAATTCATAGCATGTAAAACCTAATTCAATGATTCTTTAATATGAAGGGATGAGTTGGAAAATATTGGCTGTGACTTTCAGCTTGACAGCCATAAAGAACATGAGTCCCTGAATGCACCATCATTTCTTATCATCAGCAATCTTCACACAATAATATGACATTCGGTGTGTTTTTGATGAATGGTGGGCCAAAGCAGAGTCCAGAATGGATGCTTCTCATAAAAAAGGACTCAACTCGCTTATCATCCTTGGGGCATGGACAATTTGGAACCATCGCAACTGGTGTGTTTTTTATGGTACTCCTCCTAACTTGGCTGGAGCGTGTTGGCTTCTCTCCAAGCCGAGGTGAGCAGCTCCTGCTCTCCTCCCCTCTCCTTCTCCCCGCTCCCCTTCTCTCCGCGCCGGGACGACGGCCGGCGCCGCTGCGAAGACCGTCTCGGCCAGTCCCCGTTGAGGAACGCCGACTTGGCGTCGAGGTGGTGGACTCCGCTTTCCTTGGCCGCGGCGAGCGCGAGTAGAAGCCGCACGGACTCCATGCGCGCGACGGGCGAAGACCTCCTCGAAGTCGATCCTCGCGCCGCACAAACCCGCAGCAACGAGCCGCGCCTTGTGCTTCACCACGCACCGCGCTCGTCCCGCTTCACCTTGAAGACCCACTTGAGTCCGATCGGCCGGCAGCCCGACAGCGGATCAACCAAGTCATCTCCTCCAGCGTCGCCTTCCGCCACGCCGCGTCGCGCTCCGCAACCGCAAACGTGGTTGGCTCCTCCGCACTTCACTAACCCCGACACCGCCGCATCCCCGACCACATTGGCCATGCGGCGGAAACGGACCTCTTCTCCTTCATGGAACGCGTCCACGAACTCGGAAATGTTTGACGGCGGAGTGGCGTACTCCACCATCAATGCTCCCGGCGTCCCCTGTTCCTGCAAAACACGGGAGGTGTCCATCATCAGCCTCGGCGAGCCATGGTGCCCCGCTCCGGGCGGGTTGGGTGCTCCACCACCTCCGCCGCGCCGCGCCTTCGCTTCCCCGGCCGCCGCCTCCCAGCTTCCGCTTCCGGCGGTCGGCTGAACTGCGCAGCCTCGCCGTGGCCGTGCACCACAAGGCGCTCCACGACAAATGTGTCGTCGAGCCCGCCGCCTTGCTCCACCCCCAACCTCCGTTCCAATCCCACGCCGCCGCTCGTCGAAGATGACATCCCCGGACACCACCACCTTGCCCCTCGCCGGATCATACAGCCGGAAGGCTTTCGATCCATCCTCGTAGCCGAGGAACACGGCCTTCGTGCTCCTATCCTCCAGCTTGCCGAGGCCGGGCTTAGTGGCCTTGACATGGCCGACGCACCCGAACGTGCGCATGAACGCCACGTTCGGCTTGAGTTCGCCCCTTCAGGGCCTTCGTGGGCGCGCGGTTGAGGATGAAGACGGCCGTCGTCACGGCCTCGCCCCAAAACGCCGTCGGCATTCCCTTGGCCTTCATCATGGAGCGCACCATGCCAATGATGGTCTGGTTGCGCCGCTCCACCACGTCATTCTGCTGCGGCGAGTAAGGCGCGGTGAGATGGTGCCCCACTCCCTCCTCGGCGAAGTACGTGGCGAACTCCACCGCCGTGAATTCACCGTTGCGGTCCGTCCTGAGCACCCGAAGCCACTTCCCCGACTCCGCCTCCGCCCGGGCCTTGAATGCCTTGATGGCGTCTGCCACATCGCCCTTGCTGCTCAGGAGCTGTAGCCACATATAGCGGTTGCAGTCGTCCATCAGCAGGAGGAAGTACCTCCGGCCACCGTGCGTCACCGGCGTGATCGGCCCGCAAAGATCCCCATGGACCAGCTCGAGTGGATCCGCCGCACGGTAGCGGGCCGCCCAGCAGGAACGGCAGCCGCCTCGCTTCCCGCCGGGCAGTACTGCCGCAAAGCTCGCCCGGTGTGCTTGATCTCCGATGTCCGGTCACCCGATCTTCTTGCCGGCGGCCCCGAGCTTGAAGCTCGGGTGGCCAAATCGGCCATACCACGGCCATGCCGCCCGTGCACACCGCCAAACACACGGGATGCTCCACCTTCACGTGTTGGCTTCTCTCCAAGCCGAGTGAGCAGCTCCGCTGCTCCCTCCCTTCTCCCGCTCCAAGGAAGAAGATGAGCTGAGCTCACTTCCCACACACACACACATCACGGTTTCAGCAGTGGCTGAAACTGAACCCAAATGAATTGGTGGCAAAGAAGCCTGCCTTTTCCATTGCATTGCATTGCATATCTATACAAGTACTAAGCTACCTACTCTAAGGTACAAGGGCATGGCTGGTACAACCCCCAACTACTCTAGTACTATGCTGAAATCAGCCAAGCATGGCTGATGTAAACTTCTATCTACTCCTAGTGGCCTATTGTCATACTTCTACATGATCATGGACTTTGGACAGCCATGAGCTGACCTTGTACCTGCCCTTGACCATACTCTAGGGAGAGAAGAGTGGAGGATCAGCAGATTATGTCTTACAGAGCATTGCTGCTCGCAAGTGAGGAACAATGCTACTGGAATAATGCAAAGGCTCGGGGAAGCTCCATCCTTCTCTTGAGCATAGGCTCGGGAAGCTCCATCCTTCTCTTGAGCATGTAGATAGCCGTAGGATCCTTTTGTGGAGGTGTAGTCGTTTCCTTTCTTAGTAAAAGGCGTGTGTGTTTGTCTAAGGGCTTAGGAGTGTGTGGGTGCGTGTTGTAAGGGCTCTTGGCCCCTTTTTCTTCTTAATACAAAGATACGCAGCTCTCATGCGTGTTCGAGAAAAAAATATTGGATGCTGAGGAACTCTACCATGCAGGCAGCATAATAGCTGATTGTATGTCTTCACATCCAGCTCAAGGATAAGCTAGTGTCAAAAGAGGCTGGGACCGCCCGCTGCTGTGGGTCGCCATCGCTGAGGCCTTACACCCCTACCTCTCACCTCTCAAGCAATAACCCACCACAACATTCTACTGTTGTAGCGTAGCAATATCTGGCAACAATATTCTATTACAGCTAATTTCCATGGAACAGGAAATAAGATTCCAAGAAGAATGGGCTACTTTATCACAAACATGAGCATTTACACAAGAAACAAGGGCAAGCTCATTCAATATTTTCCCTGAATTAATCTTCCCCAATAGCAGTAGATTCGTTCTTTTTCACAAGTGTTTCTAGTCTCACAAGATTTCAAAAGCTTTCCCAATGATATCCATATTATCCCCATCTGAAAACGAAGGAAGAACCACAAGTCTGACAATAACAGAAACCTCAGGACTCAGCTACATGTGAATGTGTCCAATACCACTAGGGAGTTTCTCAATTATTTTTAGAAGGGATGGCAAAGGCTTTGCCTTGACTTTTATTAGACGAAAAAAACAAGTGTTCAGCCCGATTTTTTGAGTGGAAATCGGGCCCAAAAACCACCCACTGGGTGAGTGCACCACCATCCAGACCAACTTTGGAAACCCGCCCGACACCTAACGACTTTGTCCTACTTGCTCAAACTTGAGCCAACTTAGTTGAAAATGACCCAACTAGCAACACAACTGCACTGGCAACTATCTAACAACTAAATCAACTAAAGAACATCTCAGCCCTAGAACCAACTAGTGAAAACAACTATCGCTACAAAAACAGCACCGAGCACAACATCCCATCAGAAATCACACTTTGCTCAAACTTGAGTTTCTCAATATGAATTTGTAATACGAAGAAATAAACTAAAGCTGAATCCCCAAATCAGGTGACAAAGTAGAACCCATATCACTTAATGCCATGGAACCATGCGTCGCGTCCAGGATTAAGCTCCCAAATCCCAATGTGCAGAGTTCAGGCTACACATCACTTAAGGGCAGATTCGCGAAACAAAGAAATGCTAATAAAATACACGGCAATCCCATGTATCATCCCGAAGATCCCGAGAAGATAGCCAAGCCAACGGCAGGCACTGGAAAGAAACCGGAGCTGACCTGCGGGAGTGGAGGATGTCCTTGACGAGGTCCACGACGGGCTCGACGTCGCGGAGGATCTCCGCCTCGGCCTCGTCCCACGGCCCCGCGGCGGAGGGCTCGGGCTCGTCCGCGGTAGGGGTGCCGCAGAGCTGCCGGCGGCCGCGGTATGAGAGAGGAGAGGCGGTGGCGGCGGAGCCGGCGGGGGAGGAGGCTCCGCGGAGGTCGCGCGGCGGCCCGGGCGAGGGCGGCGGACAAGGCCATGGTTGCTTCGGTGTGGCGGCGCCGGCGAGAATGGAACGACGCGACAGTCTCCTGGGGTTTAACCTTTTTTTTTTTTTTTTTTTGAGGGGATCCTTGGGTTTAACTGACTTGGAAAGTGAAGCTGGACCCAATGTGAGAATGGGCCTGAAGCCCTGGATTTGTTTTGGTTGATGATGTGGAATCCTGTTGCTGGTACACGAAGGGCGCCAGGGCAATTTCAGTGTGGAATCCTGCTGCTATAGTTTAAACATTTCAGTGTGGCGTTGCTGATATTGCGAGGGGAGCAGTATTCGTGCCTATGCTATTTACTTCTTCCATCTCAAATTATAAGTCATTTCAAAAATCTTAAAGTATCTTAAGTTTGACTAAAATTATAGAAAAAATTAATATCAACTAAGTATATTATGAAAATATAGTTAATGAAGAATCTAATGATGCTTAGGTGGTATCATAAATATTATTATCTTATCGTATAAATTTTGGTTAAAGTTGAGATCTTTGACTTCTAAAATTGTTGGAGTGACTTACAATTGAGACGGAGAAAGTATAAAGTAACAAAACCAACACTAGCAGGGCATGTACAAAAACAACACTGAAACTGTACAGTGGAGGTTGACATGGAACAAACTAGAAAACCAGCGGCTTTGCCATGCCCTACACATCGATTGTGGAGATTCCAAATTGCCCATGCTCGAAGGATGATAATGGATTTAAGACCTCTGACTCTTGTTTGAAACGTTCTAAAGTGATATAAGGTTCAACTTCTGTGTCAACACTAAGATATCTCACTTGTATTTAATCAGGTTACCAATACAAGAGAGCTCAACAAAATAGTGTGCCTTCCATTTTCTAAGTAGGTGATCATAGGTGCCAAAGACTATAGGCACAAAACAATCTCGACAACAAACTAAACTAACGTTGGACCTAAAGGCGAGGAGATGTGAAACCTCTTGAGCCCTAGCTAAACACCAGACATGTAGCTCCTTACCTGACGAACTCTAAAACTCCATTCAAACTAGGTGAGATCCCATCAAACACGCTTGAAAGATGATAATGGAGTTGGGACCTCTAACTGTTGTTTGAAAAGTTCCAAAGTGACAAAAGGTTCAACCTCTCTGTCAACAATACCAGAGAGATCAACAAACTAATGCGCCTTCCATTTTCTAAGTAGGTCATCATAGATGTCTCCTTTCTGAATCTTCTGCAGGCACTGCTCCAGCTGGGACAGCGTCGACGAACTCAACTTGATACCCCGATCAGCCATGTCTTCTGCATACTTGCATGCCTGAGGTAGCCTCTTATCTTTCAGCTTTGATACAAGGATGTTCCCACACTCCTCTAAAGGTGGCAAGCCATTCTCCACCACGCAGCTCCAGACTTTGATCCCAGTCTCCAAATAGTTTGCATCCAAAAACAAGCTAAGTGCAAGTGAACAATTTCCCACGTTTGGCCAACATTCGTTCTTAATCATCTCGCCAAATATTGCCGCTGCCTCGCGGAGCTTCCTTCCCCTTCAGCAAAAGTTCCAGGACCACATTGTATGTGTGGGTATCAGGAAACACTCCATTGAAGATCATGTCGTCGAGATAATCCACTATCACTTCAGGATTCCCAAGACTGCCCTGCAGCATGATCATTGTGTTGTACATTTCCATGTCTGGGACGAGTCCTCCACGCCGAACAAACTTATCCCAGAGATAAGTGGCGCCGCGCAGTTCTCCCGCCTCGAGGTGTGCGGCGAGAGCGGCACGGAAGAACCTCTCTCCTGCTCCCGGCGAACAGCCGCGAGTGTTCAAGAAATCTAGGTAGTACATTGCTTCCGGTAGCGCCGTGGAGGAGCCGCTTGAAACAATCGTGGTGAGGAAGGCGTCATAGGCATGCACATTGTCTGGATCAAAACCGACGGCGCGAATCATTTCGTCGAACACGTCGCGCGCAGCCCCGGGTCGGCGGCGGCCTCGCAGCACTCCAGGAGGATGGCGTAGGAGTCGCCATCCGGGGGCGCGCCGGCCCCGTCGCGGGCTACCGGGATCGCGGAGCGGGCGTCGTCGAGGCGGTCGGCCCGACAGAGCGCGGAGAGGAGCGCGTTGAGCGCCGGCGTGCCGCGTGCCACGCCGTAGCGCGGCATGTCGAGCACGAACGCGTCGAGCGGGGAGCACCCGGGGCTCGCCGCCAGGGAGGAGAGCACGGAGGCGAAGGTGTCGAACGAGAGCAGCCGCCGCGCGTGCATGGCGTCGACGGTCTCCCACATGCGCGCGAAGAGGCGGCTCGTGCCGAGGATGTCGACGACGAGGTTCCACGAGTAGGGCGAGTGCTCGCCGCCGCCGAGGTGCCGCCGCCCCGCCCAGTCGAAGAAGGCGGCGGCGGCGCGCGGGTGCGCGTAGGACTGGCGGAGCACCTGCTCGACGTCACCGGTGGATACGGCGCCGATGCCATCGGCCTTGTCGAGCGCGGCGTCCACGTCGGCGTCGGCGGCGAGGGAGGCTAGGATGTCGCAGAGGATGCGGGTCTTGGCGGGCAGATCGGGGGCTTCATTGTTCGTGGGTAACGCAGGCGCGGACTGATCGCGGGCGCGCTTCGCCGCCGGCGATGCCACAGTGGCTGCGCCGTCGGACGGCCGCTTCGCCCCGTGATGGGACATTGCGGCGGCGGACTCGAGTGGCCTGGTGGGTGGTTTTCGGAGAGGCTGCAGCATGCAGGGAACTAGTAAAAAGTTATCTCACTAGTTTTTTTTTTTTGAGACAAATTATCTCACTAGTAAATGCCATCCGGTTTAAATGCCGCTCTGCCATTTAGTAGTAAAAAGTTATCTCACTAGTTATTTTTATGCAATTATCTCACTAGTTAATTGTTGGTCGGTGGCAGAGTTATCTCACTAGTAAATTTTTGGCCGGTGGCTCCTCTTTGCTTGCACGTTATACTTTATTGGACGAAAAATTGGGCACAGTTTCAGTTTGTGTACAAAATAAATAAACGGCGAAGACAACCAATCACAAAATTAGATAAACAGTGAAGACAACCGGTCCTTGAACTATTTACCAAAGAAAAACGTTGTGAGTACAACTGTACGACAATGGCAAGACGTCCATACAATATACGAAGCGGTAGTGGCAAATCTAAAGCAAGTCAGAAGGTGTTGGCGTGTTGCACGTCTTTGTAGTTATGAAAAAATAACTTTCAAAAAAGTTATGAAAAATTAAGCTTATAATCATGGTGATTGTGATTTTAATACTAACTTTTGGGTGCATGTGCACCATTAAAAGCTACATCGTCGAGCGTCACGTCTGAGAAGCTATCGCGAAGCTCCAAGGCTATTTATTACCCTCCTATTTATTGTATTTTTCTTGATGTGGCGGCATATTTACCTCAAAAATTGTGGACATAGAGTCTAAATAAGACTTGGAGTCTTGGTTTTTCTATCTCTCTCTTGAATAAATATACCGCCAATGCATCCAGTAAACTTAATAAATAGAAGGGTAATAAATAATCTTGGGCTGTGGTAGAGTACGCATTGTAATGCCCTCATAGCTTTGCCACTACGAAACAACAGTGGATACGATCGATCAACGGAGCAATAGCGTCACGGGCTTCCCACGGACATGTACCTTCTTCTAACAACATCTTAGACCAACTCCAATCTAGTCCTACTTAGGCCCATACCCTAAATTTTAGGGGTTTTGACAAAAGCCAACTTCAATGGAGTCCTACTTAAATCGCCGTTTTACAAGTCCTCCCAAATTTTAGTTTGAGCCCTCCGGTGGCGAGGCCTCTCTACCTGGGACCCACCACACTTTTCCCCCACCCCCCGCCCCGCACGCGGTAGCACAGCGGAACCGCGCCGCCGCCGGCCCCGCTCCAGCGCCGCCGCCGCCGCGCCGCCCGCTTCATGCAGCACGGCTACTGGGCCGTGCTCGAGGGCCGCCGCGGCTAACGGGGCCACCCGTCGGCGTGCGTCTGAGCGGGAGGGCTCGCCCCTCGCCGGCCGCCTCCTGCCGCCGAGGCGTGCGCACCGCGGCTCGTGCACGCGCCGGTCTCCACCCCACCGGCGATCTCTACCACCCCCGCCGGTATCCATCGCCGCCTCACCGACCGCCTCCTACTGCCGAGGAGAATAGAGGCTTCTCCAGCTGCTTGAGCTCCGGGCGCGGGCTTCTTGGGCGCGCCGACGGCATGGGCGGGGGAGAGGGCGGAGGGGCGGCGGGCGGAGGGGTGACAAGGCAAGGAAGGAGCAAGGAGGTGGGGTGGCGGCCCAGCGTCCCACGCTGCGGGGCAAGGGCGCGGGGCAAGGCGGTGCGCGGGGCAAGCGGCGACGGAAGCGGCGGGCGCCGGAAGTCGGTGGGGTGGGGTGCTCCAGGAAAGGATAGGGTGTTGGGCTGGAGTTGGATGCAATTTTGGGTCCTACTTTTAGTACGGCCGAAATAGAGTTTTAGGGCCTAATTTGAGGACTTGGGTGGAATTGCTCTTAGTGGTAGTAAAGGCGGCTCGTCGGCTCGTCTCCCTCTCACAGCGGTGGCTCGTTGTCCTAAGAACTAAGGGGCGACAGAGTGACAAAGTGGACGCAAGTGAAGACTAATCACTCGAGCCATTTTCTTGATGTGAGGTGGCTATTTCCTAGTTACTTTTGTTTGGGAGCCATTTTCTTGACAAGGTGCTTAGGAGTGTTGGATCTTACTTGGAGAATAGATATGAGGTAGTAAAATATGTGTGACTTGGCTATAGCAGGCCGTTGATGATGTCTAGGTCACTCCACCTGGCGGGGGGAGTTAAGGGCGTGTGTTCCCACGCCGTCCCACTTCATCCGAGAGATATGAGGTCGTGGGCACGTGGAGTAAATTTGACTACCCCTTAGAACGTATGTAAATCCTATAAACAACAAGAACGATAATCTTGTTCATCTCACTCACCTAGCCAATTAATATGTCAGCATGACGGTCAATGTACTAGATACCCGCAATGGTTTGAGCTAGTTACTAAGATAACTTCTTCAATAATATTAATTGTTAGCATATAGAGCATCCTACAGAGTTTCTAAAATTGGCAAGTGGCTAAAAACATAGTGAAATATTGTAGCATCTCCCGATAGTTTTTTCATTTGAGCAAAATCAAAATAGTATGCTTGCATCTGACCCGATCGCAAAAATCAAGTGGTTGCATGCGTGATGGCGAAAATCAAGTGGTTGCGTCGCGATGCGGCGCGGTGGCAACCTCTTCCACGCGCGCATATATGCGCGTGGAGGGGGTGGAATTTGTGGCTCAAAAATTTGCAGTTGGATGTGGCAAACCGTTTGGAGGAGATTTTTTCGTTTTCGAAAATAGATGGATGTCAGTAAAGATGGCTATGCTTAGAATCTTCCACATAGGTAGTCTTTGTATGACCCTCTCACTTGTAATCTTGAAATAGTCGAAGAGCTTAGCTTTTGATTAATAGCTAGTTTTTTGTATTAAAATATGATGAGCGAGGAGTACGGTTTGCGGCGGGCAACCGGGGCATAGCCAGGGCCGAAATGGCGGCTCTCTCGCTTCGAGGCGATGCGACCTGGCGTGTTTGATTGAGGCAAGTGGCGAGACGGGCGGTGCCGAGTGGCCGCAGCCGCAGCAGCGAACCCGTCGCAGCACGCCAACGACCGCTCTAATCTAGTGCAGTGACGCAAAGCAAAACCAGCGGCGCAGTCAGTGACAAAACAAAAAGCCCACAGCCTCAGCCGTTCGCCCCCAGCTTTCCTCCCCGCCCGTCTCCTCTCCGCCGCCGGCCGCCGGTAGCCCGCCCCTGCCCGCCTGTCCCGTCCCGGCCCCGGCATGGCGGCGACGCTCTCCCGCGCGGCGCTGCTGCCGGCGAGGCTGCTGGCGGCGCGGGCGATGGCGGCCTCGTCGTCGGCGTCGCTCTTCGGCCACGTCGAGCCGGCGCCCAAGGACCCCATCCTCGGCGTCACCGAGGCGTTCCTCGCCGACCCCTCATGCCCGACAAAGTCAACGTCGGCGTCGTACGTAATCCTCCCCGCGAACCTCTGATCCTCTCTTCCCCTCCTTCCCTTTCCCCCGCGGTCGATCGCTGTCGTGCGGAATCTTGCTTTCCTAGTTTGTCCTCAAACTCCGTTTCCCTGAATCCTGACGAAATGGAACGGCCGGGACCCATTGCCTTTGTTTGCCGCAGGGCGCATACCGGGACGACAACGGCCAGCCCGTCGTGCTCGGCTGCGTGCGCGAGGCCGAGCGCCGGATCGCGGGCAACCTCAACATGTGAGACATCTCCCCTCCCCCCTCGCTTTCTTCTTGTTCTCCCCATTTCCATGCGATCCGGCGAAAATGACGTATTTGGAAGGATTCTGCGTGTTATTGCTCGATTCGATTCACCGCGTAGCTTGGCTTCAGCTTTACTCATTAGTATCAAATTTTTGCACGGCCGCTTCCCCATTACCGTGAAATTGAATTTTGCTCATCCTAGGCATGCTAATGCTAAGCAGTCTTCAGGTTTAATGTAAGGATGCCGTGGGTTCTCACCATTTATATTATATTCGCTAAATTTGCAATTCAGGGAGTACCTTCCGATGGGAGGCAGTATCAAGATGATTGAAGAGTCACTCAAGCTGGCGTACGGAGAGGATTCTGGCTTCATCAA